>JAFMSR010000007.1:7710190-7793570 GCA_022818135.1 Saxidomus purpurata
AGACTGCATTATACTATTCTTCTATTTACTTAAATTAAAATAAGATTTCAGTTAATAAGAAGTCAGTTGACCCCGTCTATCTTTTTAAAAATGTTTCTTGGTAAGGATTCATTACGCCACCTTCATTGTACGACCGTTTGGCGCAGTCGTCATGTTGTTAATGAAGGTCAACGTGACATGCTTATGACTGACCAGTATTTCAACTGCGCAGGATTAAAGACTACCACTTTATCTTCATCGGTGTATTAAAATTTAGTCAGACATCTCCTCTGAAATTACATGGCCAGTGTCGATGAAACGTGGCAGGGATGTTGCTTGGACAAATGTCTACCAAAGGTGTTCAAAAAATTCCATTCCGTAAAGAACTGGTTACTATGGCAACAATAGGAAAAACCTTTAAAATGATTTTTTCCTTAACCGAATGGTCCGGAGCTTACACATTTGGCGTGTGACAGTTTTAGTATTCTTGTATCATGTGTGTTCAAATCATGCCCTTGCTATAAAAATTGGCCCTGCCCGGGGATCGCATTTTAAGACAGAAATAGATAGCAAAACTTAAAAAAAAAAATTCTTGTCAGAAACTATTTGTGTTTTGTGGTCTTCTGCGAAGTTTGTGAAAATCATGCCCCTGGGATCGAAATTGGCCCATCTCCGGATATTGTGTTTTTCAGCCTGGTCACGTAGTAGCCTACATACACTAACCATTCCATGTGTCGCAAAAGAGGTCCGCCTCCGTTGTTGGATGGTAAGAGGCGCTGACTTGAAATCACTGTAACTTTTATAGATTGCGGGTCACATGTTCAAGCCCTGCTTTATGTGAGAAAGTTGGCAGTTTCTTACGGAGGATACGGTTCTAATATTGGTTCTTCCAAAGAACGATGGTTTCGTAAACTCTCCACCTGCAAAAAACTAAAATACGGATGTAGCAGGCGATAAACTGTCGTCAAAGGGTGACAAGATTTCTCCTTTTATGACTTAAAACACTTCTAAGATAAATTTTAACCTGACTGAACATTGGAATGACCAGTAAACGAAGTCAGATTGCTTTCTAGAGTGACCTTACAAGGATATAAAAAGATTTTAAAAGCTGAGGAAACTGAAAAAGTTTACATAAAGCGCTCAAATTTGTTTCCAGTACTACATAATCTTGAGAAACAGAATGATTTCCTGTGGTTGATATTTTTGTAGAATTATTTGACAAGCAATCTGCAATAACAAAATACTGCTTAGACGTTAGGAAAAACAATATAAAGCAGTATTTGAAAACCGTGATTTAGAGCATCATGACCTTTAAATCCAGGACCTGGGTTAACATTATCTTGCAGAGGTTAACATTTCAATCTTGCAGAGGTTAATATTTCAATAAAATTGCTTCGAAATCGCTCGAAGAAGAAATTACCATATTACCTATTAGATAATTTTACGTCCCAAGTGTGACACTACCCTTAAAGGTATCACCCGGGCTGTTGCCAATATCATGTCCTGTATTATAGGAACTATTATGTGTAGTGTTTTAGTTGTTTTACTTGCAGTCACAGAGCGCCAGGCTAAACGTGCAACTTTAGTCTCGTTAAAACCCATGCTTATCTGTCACTAACTAAACAGGATTGTCTCCCTTTGACCATAGTCTAAACTTTAAAAAAGACCGGAAAGGTACTATCCAGACCAGCAAGGTACTATGTGATAACATTTGATGGCAATGCGGAATGCTGCACTCGGAGACTGGTTTAGGGTTTGGTTTGGGACTAATAGAGTCAAAACACTAAACATATCATTATTAGAAAATACGTATGTGTTATTTATAAAACAAAAGTAACATTGAACAAACTGTGTCCTTTCCACGTATATTTGCATATTAAAACACCAAACGGGACAAAGCACAAAGCTAAAAACATCCTTCATGGAGACAAAGTACACTTTGACGAATCAGTAACTTCTCTAAGTGTCGGATCATCGCACTGGTACTTCAAGAGTTCACACCTGTAAAACATCTTTTTAAATAAAAAAAGACATCCCGCTATTTTGCAATACTCTTCATGAAGTATATCCTAGTGTTAAATTAGACTGTACCTTTGTAAAATGTGATTTATAGCAACACTGGACTTTAGTTAGTATCGTTAGTATACCTGTACGTCTTTGTCCATTTGTATGCATGTAAACTGCTATAATTATTAACTGTACATGTATATCGAACGAAATGATGTGAAGGGAAATAACTGTTTTATCGACCAAAGGTGGATAACTCTCTGACAACACTACACAGCAATCCTCTATTCATCATGAGTTCATGAATTGTCAGTGACCTGGTGATTCGTCTCTATGGTTACAGTAGTGGTGCCAGTTTAACCGAAATTTCAAAATAGGGTAAATTTGAAGAAATAAAAAGTGAAATATTCAGAAGCGTTGAAGACTTTAACGTTTTGAATAAAAAAAGTACATACGTGTTTGGAAAGAAATTTCCATTTGATCCACAAACGACGTTTAAAGTAGTGGGACAGTTAACATATCCCTTATACTGGCAAAATACAGATCCTATTAAATAATGAATTGACATTGTCGTTGTTGGGCTTGCTGTCATGGTTGTTGTCGTGGTGGTAGGTCTTGTAGTTATTGTTGCTGTTGTTGGAATTACTGATGTGGTTGTTGGTCGTGTTGTTGTTTTTGCTACTGTACGTAGTGTAGTTACAACTGTATGTGTGCTTGTAGCTCCGATGGCGGCTGTGGTCTTTGAACCGGAAGTAGACGCTGTTGATTTGGGAACTGTCGTATGGACGCAAGCTCCATGCCGGACTATTTTCAGAGGGTGGATAAGTCTGTGGTTGTGGTAATTATCATCGTCAAGTATTACTTTACACCGAGCTTGCGCAAACAGACAACTGTGAACGTAAACGATAATGCTTATGTTAGGGAATCAGTGACGAACAAGAATCAGCCAATCACTATAGAGCATTCATCCGCTATAATTATGTGTCCATCTTTACATTTCATTTATATGTAACTATTGATGGATTAGTTTTCCTTAAATTTTGCTTCACTAAAGTGATTACAACTGTCATACAAAAAATTAAAACAGTGTGTAAGAAGACAATAAGTTTCTATTGCCTGTCTAACGAATTACACCAATACATGCACATTAAAGGACAAGCGAGAAACATACTGATTATGATATGTGCGTCCATCTGATCCACAAACTGTCTCGTCATGCCTGAGAACGTGGTGTTTACAATGCACGTGTTTGAACGCGTGACACAGGTGCCTATCAAAACGCATGCCAATGTGTCCTATGGCTTCTTTTATAAGATCGCAATCTTTTCCCTCACAGTCATGATGGTGATGATGCGAGTGATGGTGATGATCATCGTCGTCATCATCGTCTGCATATACTTTAACAAGAACAGTTTCTCACTTAAAGAGGTATTACATAAAACTATGCACAATTTAGATAATCTAAAACATTATTTAATCAGTTCATTAAAAACAGATTGGCACAAAACCTCAAAGTTACAATAAAAAATTCACATATTATCGGTAGAATTAGCATAATCATGCATGTTTGTGTCCCCGAAATCACATGAACTCAGTCCCTCAGTCTATAAGTATCATCCGCGAATCACGGACCCAGCCCTATGTGCCCTGCTATTAATACAGTACTTGTAACACTGTTCCCTAGCTTTCAAACCCCGCATTCACATGAACTCGGCCCCATGTCCTCTACGTGGTAACACCGTTTCTATAAGTATCACCCCCGTGTAAACAATTTGCTGTGTGGCGTGCGTCGGTGTCGCCAGCGACAACACGACAAAACGCCAAACGGCGCGTTGTCGCACGTCGTCTTGTCGTCCTGTCGCTAGCGAAGCACGCCAAACGGCGCGTTGTCGCACTGTCGTCTTGTCGTCCTGTCGCTAGCGAAGCACGCCAAACGGCGCGTTGTCGTGCGGCGTGTTGTCGCGATGTCACATTGTCGCTCGGCTCAAATTGAAGGATTGGCTATTTGGCGCTTTGTCGCTCGGCACATTATCACCATAATACAACACGCCGCACGACAACGCGCCGTTTGGCGTGCTTCGCTAGCAACAGGACGACAAGACGACAGTGCGACAACGCGCCGTTTGGCGTGCTTCGCTAGCGACAGGACGACAAGACAACAGTACGACAACGCGCCGTTTGTCGTTTTGTCGTGTTGTCGCTGGCGACAACACGACGCACAAAAGTGTACCAAATCAGCCACCATAATTTGCAGATAGTCCGGAGGTGACATTCATACTACTGGCGGTGTAAGGGACACTGATCTCACATGACTTCAGGCTTTCAACGGTAAACGGAGGTTCTAAATGCGCCAGGTGCTGCGTTGATACTTGTATTAGTGGATACGGGACTGAGCAGAGACCGCGTTGAACACGTGGTTTAGTTCGCCGGGCTGCGTGGAAACTAATGGACCTGGGTTAACCACAGGTCACGACTGGGATCCTCGAAGACTAGGGGATATAGGACTATGTGCATGAGACTGCGAGGAAACTATGGATCGTGGGACCAAGTTCACAAGGTAAGGCTGCGGGGAAACAAGATGCCACGGGGCTACCTTCAAGAGGTTGCAGGGAAACTAGGTGCTACGCGGCTAACTTCAAACTAAGTGCCACGGGTTTAACTTCACGAGGCTGCGGGGAAACTAGGTGCCTCGTGGTTAACTTCACGAGGTTACGGCGAAACTAGGTGCAACGGGGCTAACTTTACAGGGCGCAAGGAGATACGTGGATAACTTCACGGGTCTGTGGATAACAGTTTATGTTGTAGCATAAGCAAGTCGAAGTAGAATAAACGAAGAAGAGGGAACCTGCGCTGACGAGTGTATACATAAATTCTTACAGAATCCCTGTGTTATTACTTTTCCGAACTGTACAAGATTCTTTCTCTATCTTCAAAGCATCTTTTATCGCTTTATGCAAAACCACATGTGTATATAAAATGTGAACAACATAGAAAATATACCTGATATTGCCAATAAAACAATTAAATATATTATTTTTCCCATAGTAGCTAAATGTTGTGATACGAGTAATTTTGGAACTTATTTTAAAGGTTTAATGAGATAAGAAATTCATTCAGTAGATAAGAAACTAGCTGAAAATAACTAGAACGAGGACCACTTTCCACTGTACGCGAGAAATAACGATAAATCCCGAGACTAGTACGGACAAACAAAATGAACAACGAATTCCCAACGTGTACATGTATGTGTTTGTTTGTTCCGGCTCTTATATTTGCGTATCAGCTATTCAGTTAAAATCCCAAGGTATGTGCAGTCGTAAAGTAAGAGCTCCTTTAAAGAACCCACATCTTGTGCCTCGAATGTAAACTTTTTCAGTACTGCATAAGTTATATAAAATGAATAATTCCATGTTATTTTAATGGTGGCACTTTGCCCGGAATGGCGTCCTGTTTGCTAGGAGCAGTTTCTTCTATTGAATCAATGGCTACCATTTCCACATGACCAACGACCAGAATTTCTACCCATACATACGGAAACATGATGCCATCGTTCTTTACACTCTTGTAGGTTTTAGTGTTTCTGTCGAGAATCAAAATTTTATTGTCCACCATGTTGACTCGCTGCAGACAGTGTTTGTCACACCAGTCGTGTTCCTTTCTATAAACTTGTGCATCCACCAAGATCAGTCTAACGATTTGATTTTTAGGGGTTGATTCAAAGTAATAGAACGATTCTAAAAATAGACGAGGTTTGAACATGTTTTGAACAATAAACTGACACGGAATTTTTATCCTGTTCTCACCATACGGTGACGTCACTGGGTGCTCACCGTGATAGAGGCTCCCGCTGAACCAAACGCCGATTGGTGAATTTTGGTCACGTGCTAGTTTCGTCCAATATGGCGAGTCCGTTTTCCTAGGAATCATCATGCCATCTTCGAATATTTTGCGGATGTTTGGCGTAGTTGTCATGTGATAGAAGTACTGGATCGGTTCGAGTTCCCTGTGCTGCAAGGAGTCCACGAAAGCCTAAAACACCGAGAATGGAAACCTTAAATTTCGTGCATGCACTTTATGAAATGACATGAATGACTTGAAGTTAAACATAGTTTCGAGTAATATACAGTCTGTAACATTTTGCTTTGAAACCACGAAAACAGCTGTAAACGTTTTACATTTAATATGATATAGACAGAAGATCTTTCTGATTTAAGGGGTCGATCAAATGTTAATTAGTAATTCACTGCTTTCACATAATTAAAATAAGCACTCATTTTCAATTAGACGTGCCATTTTAACATTCATTTATGCCTAGACATGACTTAAACATCAATCTAAATCATATTTGAAATAAAGAAACAAATATTTGCCTCAAGTTCATTTGCTTCATGTCCGTGGGCGTGACTTTTTCTGAAGTCTCCGAACATAATTTCCTAGATTCCAAGTTGTCGCTTTATTCCTTTTTACTTTGCTTAAACACTGTCACGCATATGTTTGTGAAATACGAGTTCATAAGAAGTGTCAGTATGCCTTTTAAATGGCCTACATTTTAATAGCATTGTTTTTTGTTAATGAACCATGCCAGTAAACGTCTCAAATTTTGTATCGTGAAAGGGTAACAAATCCTTAAGTCGTATTTTCTGTAGGATTTTCTAAAAATCTGTTTAATCTCCCTTTAAATGAATTTTTACTTTTGAACGGATGTATTAAAAAGAGATAAGGAAAAAACAAGATTTTTGTGGAGTGGTCTTCTCATTAAGGTCGTTTGGTAGTTGTTGTTATTACTGTTGTATGAGTTTAACGTCTGTTTCAACCGTATTGGGCGGACGGTTTTAATTACCGAACCGTCGTTCCTGGGAATCAGTACTAAACCCCTATCCTCCGTCTTTCTCACATGAAGAGACATGGTCGGTTCATGTAGCAGGGCTCGAAGCTATGGCCAAATTTCTTATAAGTTGCAGTGATTTCAAATCAACTGAGGCGGACTTTGGGTTTCATAAATGCACCAGGGTGTGTTTCTTAACCTAGACTTATACACCCCGGGTATTCGACTACTTCGAACGCAGATGGGTACTACTGACGACAGATGTATATACATGAACGTCCTGACATGTAAGCTGGAAAATACCTAATATCTTCTTTTTTTATTATTTTCACAATGTTTTCGTTCAATTGAGTTTCAATATATCTGTACTTGGCAAGATCAATTGTTTAGCTGAAAAAGACCGACGTGTTGTTACGACTGCGGAAATCAGACCAGAAATTGCAATTTTTCGGATTTTTAACAGAATTTTAAGAAATCTAATAATCGAAAAGAGTCCAAAACTGCATAAATCGGTAAGCTACACATTTTCTGAAGCAGAAAAACATATTTTCTTTTCGCTATAACTGATACAGCAGCTGCAATTGACACTTAAACAAGCATGGGGTTCTCTTTTGAGGGTACTTATGACGACAGATGAAAATATTATAGGGTACGTATGAACGCAGACGGTGGATACGTGAAACGCCATACAAACTGCAGATACGTAAAAAGGTAAAACATAAGTCTTATGTTGGGAATACTGTTGATAACTTTAGTTTTTGTCTTAAACTGAAAAACTATGTAAAAAAAAGTTAATTATAAGTCAAGGCTAAATAGAAAACTTCAGTATCATTATGATTTTTGTAAACTTATCTTTTATTAATGAGGTACCGGACTTATAACTTTTTGTTACAAAAATCATAATACAAATAGAGGCATTACTCCGCAAAAATATATGTGACTTGCTGCATTTGTATGTTTTACCATGAGAAACAAGTATGTCAGTGTTAAGTCGATACGTTTGTCGGTTTTGAAGTTATTTATATTAATTGTTCCTTCCAAGGAAGGGACACTTAGAGTTGTACAGACACACTTGACTGAACAATGCAGCACGTAAGCCAATTTTCGGTGTGTTTCGTTATAAATTAAACGTTGTGATATTGAAAAGTGTGATGGAACCAACTAACAACCAATAGCCGTTCTTTTCCGTACACGCTACATGTTTACGTTACGTGGTTATTTCCTTTTATGTGGTAACTTCACTGGGTAAGCTATAGTCTAACTATTTGCACTTCGAAGGCAAACCGTTTTTGCAGGTTGACATTTAATAGCTGTCCGCCTTCTAGGTAAGCTATTGCACACATATACAAAAAAGCTATTGTACGTTGGACTGCAGAAATCACCCGACAAGCGTTTGCTTTTGCATTATGAGTTTGACAAATAGCTGAAAGAATGTTAATTTACATATGTTTGCATAGCGTAGAAATATGCTAATATTGTTGCTGGAAGTATTGGCGCGAACTTACCATGTGACCATATAAAAGCAGATCTAGCGTGACGTAGTAACAGGTGCCTGGAGTATTAAATATGTAGATACTAATGCCTGAATTTGCTTAGACTGCCGTAGTTTGTCCTTCAATAATATACATAGACAGATGTGCCCTAGAAGGAACTTTTGGAATGCTATAACTAGTAACACGTCTTTGATCAACGCAAAAAGCTGGGGCGAGTACAACAACCCTCCTCATTCTTCGAACAGTCGGGCTAAAAATGTAATTACAAAGTATATACTATTTTACATGCGCGTTAAATGAACATGTTTGTTCCGTGGATTATTTGTAGTAACATTGTCTCTTACATGTTTCTACAACTTTCATATGGGTTGTAAATACTCGAATACGTATACGATAGGTAAGAAATTGGTCCTTGACTAGTTACTAGTGTATGGGAAACTTGAAATTGATATTTTAAAAGACTTCGTTGCAGGAGACTTAGAGACCCCATTATCAATTCATTCTCTAAACTAGAGATTATCTTTCACGAAAACAAAACAAAAAAACATGTCTCCTACTATTCAGCTAATTCAGTAGAATTGAAAATGCATACCACTAAACGTAACAATCCGATGATATACACAAGTTCAGGCGCGCACCAATCACTTCTGTGTAGTTTTGTAGTTTTCTGACCAGTGATATAGGATAAAGTAGCACAAGCATATTAGAATATGAGACATCAAAAGACATAGTTCCGCAAAATTCATTTAACCGTAACATGCTGACGAAATGTACCACTACGCTTGACAATGATCACTCATGTGACTTTTGGTAAAATTCAACTCCAGCGTGTAGGAGAATTCGTATAGACATTATGAAATATGACACATCAGGGTTGCAACTTCCCTGGAAATCAATGAATCGGAACATGCCGACGACAACTTGTGTTCTATTAGGTTTGGTGGAAATCTGGCCAATGGTAAAGGAGAAGTAGCAAAAACATCATTCAATTTGAAGAATCAATGACCATACATGTACAGCAATTCGAATACTTTAAAGATAGATTTTGTAGGTTAATTTGGTTAGATGGCAATATTGTGACGATGATATAATACGGAGACACGAACATTCTCCACAGTAAATACTGGTAACAAATCCTGATAAAATCCGTAAATAACAATTTACAAAGGTATTAAGTACTTACTGTAAACGACCGTGCCTAATCCGTAAACATGTACGTCGGTTTAATGTAATTAGATTAAAATAGTTTGTAAGACTGAAAATATTTAGATTTCTGATGAAGCAACAGATTCAAGATTCAAGATTCAAAGTTTATTTATTGTAACGTATAAATGTACCATGTATATAGTATTTTGTTACAAACAAATGCCGTGACAAATATGAATACAAATATAACTGATTCTTACCTAAAAAAAAGTATTACGAAGAAAAAATATGTATGAAGTATGTGTCAAGAGGGTGAGCTAATAACAATAGTACAATTTTAGTGTACACCAGAGTGACAAATTGGTATAATAATTATCAGAATTATCCTGCTGCCCTCAAGTTATATTGCCTTTACGACCAGTGCAGATCATGAGTTTCCCGCGCATGCGTATTCTGATCATGATCTACACTGTACTTTAATGAGTAAGTAAATTTTAAATCCACAGTTATTGATACTGTTCGAGCTCAAATCGAGACCCCGTTTTACAAATTCAGGAGTAAAAGAAATCTTTCACTGGTTCTTAAATTTAATAAATAGCAAAATTAAGTAGTTTTATTGCTGTCTAAGAATTGGGACTGGCTTGGGTTGGGGGAGGGTGGGGTAGTGATAGTCAGTGCTCCATGTAACACAATAAACTGATCGTAGTAAAAAAAAAAGGTAGTGGTCAGAATCGATGTAAAGTAAGAAAGTTTAAACTAATTCAACTAGATCTATATTTAAATAGGATCCGCATGCATACACGCAAGATATGTTTATCCCTTAAAATTAGAAAGCATTAAAACATAAAATTGCATGCAATTTGTTTTAAGGTATAATGCATAAAACAGGTAATACTATGCGACTTCTTACCTGTCTTGAAAAAAGAATAAATTGAAGATTTTTTAAAGATTGTGTTTTTTTCTTTAAAGTTGACTTTGGGGTCTTTGATAACACAAAATGAAAATGGTACTAAAGTACACATGCTTAGCGTACAAACCTGTCAAATCTTTTTGTTCGTTAAGCAAAACGACGGTAATTTGGTGTTAATTGATAACCAATGAACTTCTAATAAATGAAGGGCTCAGCAAACCAGGTAAATTCTCACTGATATTTTATTGTTTGCATGTCAAGGTAAATTGAAAACCGTAACATTTATGGTCCAGATATATATCTTTATTGTTAGCTTTGAAATCACTGCAAAAAGCGTTGATTTATGGTTTAGAAATGATCTGGTAGGAAAACTTGTCTAGCGCCTTGTCTAAGTTGACCATTGTTAGAGTAGACCTTCATTTCGGCGTTTATGACATCAGTCTAAAGATTTCCAACAAAATTAATCTTAAATCCATAGAGCACGTCCAAGGTACATAATGTTGGACGTATTAATGGCTTGTTTTATGGTCCACGACGTGTATGCCTTCTATTTCAAATCGCCAAGCTAGCCTCATGTTTTAATTAAAAAAGAAAATCATATTTTATATCAATAATGTAAATAATATCATATTGAAGGCAGTAAATCATATCTTGATAAAAAAGGTAAAAATAGCAAATTAAATAAGTAAGCCTTCGGTTGTTTACATCTTGACATTTAAGCAAGAGGTCACGAACGCGGACCATTCTGGGGCAAATTAATCTGTCTCTTAGAAATTCCTACCCATGCAGTTTGGGCATCTGTGCAGTAAGGTCATGATCCGTGGTGTGTTGCTCAGACAGTAAACTTTCAGTCAGACGTTTCCTCTGAACAATTAACGGTGGTGTTGTCCAGTCCATTTAAGAAATGCTGCTTGTCTTATGAAGTGAACTGTAACCCATCGAAAGTACCCCGAGTTTAACGTTGCAAGAAGGTTTTATTTATCCCCTGCTAAATTTCTAAAACAGACTGTTCCATGTTTAAATTTGTACATGACCGTTAATTGTTGGTGGTGTGTTCACTAAAACTGTACTGACTGAAAAGCGAACATTGTATATAGAGAATATTAGCACTGTCTTGATAACATGTGACAGCAGGTGAGGTAGATGCAATGGGATAGGCGGCGGGGGGTTTTCCCGACCGCATTTGCCGAACCTGATATCACATGTTCAACACAAAAGGCAGTCGACTAATATCATTTATCATGCAAACTTCATATTGTATATTTTTGACACTTTTAGGGGCTTAAAATAGAATAAATACGGTATTTATTAAAGAAAAGTTTCAAATTACTACAAGTGCCTTGAAAAATAGTCTACATTTCAAAAGGACAAAAAATATAAAAACGACATAAATATAGCTTTATAATTACCTTCATGAGACTATTTATAAATGTTTTTGTGTTCTAATGTAATGATATGGTTTTGCAAACAAAATATTTGCAAAGACACACGCAAGAATTTCCAAGTAAAACACTGACATTTCAAAAATGGCGGCGTGAGCCCAACACCACTCGGAGTATTCTAATTGTAAACAAACGAGGAACTTGAGAGTTGATGGGAAAAGTGAGCGGTCTAAAGACAGTTTTCAACTTTTGATAGGTAGCTATAGGTTTCAGGCCATTTGAACCACGACTTAAAACTTACTATAAAAATTGGATAGTGATGAAAAAAAAAAAACAACTTTTTCTCAAATTTTGCCTCAAAATTGCTGTAGATGGATAGCAAATGATCTAACTAAGAAAATGAATACCAACAACCCTATGTTTATTTCAAAAATAAAAATTCTACAGGGGATTTTCATTTTTATGGTGCCTTGCTGTTCGTTTTAAATCATTCAATTTATCTATTTGGGCTGTATTTTTATGCAATAACTACATCATTAACAATGATTTGTAAACACAAATACAAAAAGATAGGATAAATGAAATGTTTTGATTACTTTTTCTCTGTGATTGCACTTGAGGAGGTCTTGCTTTTGAACTGGAAGTAGTCCGGCATGTGGGCGTGGTTACAAAGTGTTATCACGTCAGTGACGTGATATCATTTTAAAATATCGGACGGGTATTATCGGTCAGATTTAATGCTAGTTGCATGATAAATCATGTTCAGACAACACGGGTGTGCAATGGGATCATGTTCAACACTGGTTGAAAATATGATGTCAGTGGATCAGGTTCTACACTGGTCGCAAAGGCAGTATCATTTGATGTCAAGGGATCAGGTTCTACACTGGTCGCAAAGGCATTATCATTTGATATCAGGGGATCAGGTTCTAAGGTCGCAAAGACAGTATCATTTGATATCAGGGGTTCAGGTTCTACACTGGTCGCAAAGGCAGTATCATATGATGTCAGGGGATCAGGTTCTAAGGTCGCAAAGGCAGTATCATTTGATATCAGGGGATCAGGTTCTACACTGGTCGCAAAGGCAGTATCATATGATGTCAAGGGATCAGGTTCTACACTGGTCGCAAAGGCAGTATCATTTGATGCCAGGGGATCTGGTTCTGCACTGGTCGCAAAGGCAGTATCATTTAATGTCAGGGGATCAGGTTCTTCACTGGTCGCAAAGGCAGTGTCATTTGATGACAGGGGACCAGGTTCTACACTGGTCGCAAAGGCAGTATCATTTAATGGCAGGGGATCAGGTTCTACACTGGTCGCAAAAGCAGTATCATTTAATGTCAGGGGATCAGGTTCTTCACTGGTCGCAAAGGCAGTATCATTTGATGTCACGGGATCAGGTTCTACACTGGTCGCAAAGGCAGTATCATTTGATGACAGGGGATCAGGTTCTACACTGGTCGCAAAAGCAGTATCATTTAATGTCAGGGGATCAGGTTCTTCACTGGTCGCAAAGGCAGTATCATTTGATGTCACGGGATCAGGTTCTACACTGGTCGCAAAGGCAGTATCATTTGATGACAGGGGATCAGGTTCTACACTGATCGCAAAGGCAGTATCATTTCATGTCAGTGGATAAGGTTATAAGGTCGCAAAGGCAGTATCAGTTGATGACAGGGGATCAGGTTCTACACTGGTCGCAAAGGCAGTATCATTTGATATCAGGGGATCAGGTTCTTCACTGGTCGCAAAGCCAGTATCATTTGATATCAGGGGATCAGGTTCTACACTGGTCGCAAAGACAGTATCATTTGATATCAGGGGATCAGGTTCTAAGGTCGCAAAGGCAGTATCATTTGATGTCAGGGGACCAGGTTCTACACAGGTCGTAAAGGCAGTATCATTTGATGTCAAGGGACCAGGTTCTTCATTGATCGCAAAGGCAATAGATTTTGATGTCAGGGGATCAGGTTCTACTTTGGTAGCAAAGGCAGTATCATTTTATGTCAGTGGATCAGGTTCTACACTGGTCGCAAAGACAGTACCATCTGATATCAGGGGATACGGTTCTTAGTTCGCAAAGCCAGTATCATCTTATTTCAGGGGATCAGGTTCTAAGGTCGCAAAGGCAGTATCATTTGATGTCACGGGATCAGGTTCTACACTGGTCGCAAAAGCAGTATCATATGATGTCAGGGGATCAGGTTCTACACTGGTGGAAAAGGCAGTATCATTCGATGTCAGGGAATCAGGTTCTACACTGGTCGCAAAGGCAGTAGCATTTGATATCAGGGGATCATGTTCAGCACTGGTCGCAAAGGCAGTATCATTTGATATCAGGGGATCAGGTTCTACACTGGTCGCAAAAGCAGTATCATTTGGTGTCAGGGGATCATGTTCAGCACAGGTCGCAAATGCAGTATCATTTGGTGTCAGGGGATCAAGTTCTACACTGGTCGCAAAGGCAGTATCATTTGATGTCAGGGGATCTGGTTCTGCACTGGTCGCAAAGGCAGTATCATCTGATATCTGGGGATACGGTTCTAAGGTCGCAAAGGCAGTATAATCTGATGTCAGGGGATCATGTTCAGCACTGGTCGCAAAGGCAGTATCATTTGATGTCAGGGGATCAGGTTCTACACTAGTCGCTAGTCACTAGTGATATGTTTAACCGTCTGCACCGGTTGTTCATATAGCCAACAGCCCCATTGGAGGTGAGTTATTTCAGATTCCAGATACATTGTAAGAAACAGGAAATTTTCCAAGATTCATCCCCGACATGTTCGGTGTTTAGTATCGAAAACTGAGACATCTGTTAAAAGCATTGCACTAATGATGGGATCGGACGTGCGATCCCTGGATTACTGGTCTAACATATTAATATTAAAAACACAGACACTTAATAACAGAATTGCGGACGGACAGCGGACGGTTCACTGGCTGCAACAGTTGAACTGTGAACTCAATTATATTGAGTCTATATTTAGCAATTTTGAAACGCAGCTGTGCAGCGAATCATGAAATTGAAAAAGCAAAGACTGCTAATAACATTTCATTTATCACACTTTCCTTTCATTGAAAACATTTTATGGTTAATCCATTAACCCACGATGAAGTAATATATTTCATTTTGTCATATTCCCCGATACACATTAAAGTAATACTCTAGACGTCTTTGCGAGAAAATGTGATGAATTACCTGACGACATGCAGTCGATACGTTTCTTTAAACTCGTCTTCAAACTTGCCTTCAAATAGTTGTACATGTATATCATTAAAAATATAGATTCAAACAGTCTAATTATCTGAATAAGGTTTAAACCCTGTCTGGATTTCCGATATTGGCACAATATGGTTAGAATATGTGCCATGTGCATGTTCGAAAATCGTCAAGTAGTTCAGATGTTTCAGGGTGGACACGAACTATTTTCTCGTGATAATCGACACCTTAGTGAGACGCTCACTTGTGGTCGAAGCGGTTGTAACACTGGTTCTGCACGTCGTATGGATGAGGTAAATATTTGACACAAGTTTGATGAAGATCCGTTCAGTAGTTAACAGGAGTCCCGACTGACAAACAGACCTATTAGCTCTAAATGTCCTGTCGGCGAGATGGACATTTGACAACTAATAAGTCTTCATATGATTAAAAAGATACGGTCCTACGAACTTTGACCACAATACATGACCTTGAACCAACATGGGAGGTTGACATTAGACCAAGGTTTCATTGAAATCCTTAAAATATTTAGGAGATAAAAGTCTCGTGCTTGTTGACAACTACGTATGGCCATGAAGATAAAACGATAGTTATTCACGTCGTCCCAATGAGATGAATATATGAACCAAGTCTAAAAACATTCCTTTAAAGATATGAAGCAAACACGAGAAATCAACAGACCAACCAACGCATTGACTCCTGTATACTCGCAGTTTGTGTGGGAATGATAACGCAATTACAAGTGTCATCTTCTGTTTGGGTCAGCTTGGACCTAGAATCTGCAAATCTGCAGGTACGTTTTTCCCGATATTTTGTTTCGGTGGGTATGGATAATCGTAAATCAAGTAGAATCTAGAGTGCCAAATTGTCACAAAATACGCCCGTCAAAAGTAGGGAAGTAGGTGTAGTGGTAATCAAAAGTCAATTTTAGCAATTTAAGGGCCATAAAATTTGGTAAAAACATTACAGCAATTAAAGGGTCATAACGTCAAGATTGACTGCAGCTATGTGCACGAAAATTGATCGAGTGATTGAGCAGACAATCGCTAATGTTCTCATGTTGGAATCAAAATTTGGAATTTTATATCATAATCCAGGTGTCTTTGTTGATTGGACTGGTTATCGTATTTGGTCCAGATATCATGCCAACAAACATTTTGACAAAGCTTGGTGAAGACCGGATGAAAACTGTTCGACTTAAAGAGCAGACAAGGCTAATTTTATCATTGTTTGATAATTCAAGGGCTAAAATCCAGAAGTCTCCGAAGCGATTTTGCTTGTTATCGAACTTGGCCGAGATATCATGCCCACCAGTTTGCTGAAGATCGAATGAAAACTGTTCGACTTAGAGAGCGGACAATGTTTGTGAACGCCGCTCGCCGCTGCAGGTGTTCGCATAATACGTCCCCTGTCTATGGACGGGCGTATATGGACGGGCGTATAAAGAGGAACCCGAGAACAACCAAGGCAATTTCCACTTGACACTATTTACACTGGTACGTTATGTTTGTTTATATAGAAGATCGACACGTGACATCGATCAGTGTTTAAGCTTCTTTACAGTCGAGTGTTGTAAGTCTGATGACTAACAAGCAAAACCTTCAAGCGATAATTAAGTTTTATTATGATGTACATAAACTATTAAAATTCAATATAGCACATATAACATGATTGTAATAATGGTCCTCTTTCACAAGTTTGGTTGTATTACTTAATGCATTATCTACATAACTTGACAACAACAGAACACGTGCACTGTATTTAGGTGCACATGCAAACACAGTGCATATGCTATATGTACAAAATGCAGTGGAGATAAGTACACCGGTGACAATGTTTGGAGAACGTGTTGTCAATATCTGCTTGCACTAAAAGAATGCATTATTACTTATGGTCATTTCTTTCTATACATTTGACCACTTTCAGGAGAGCTTCTGCCAATAAAATCAATAAGTTTAAGTTGGAAAAAAGAATTGCAGTAACGATGTCCGTTCTCGAATGGTATCACATAGTAAAGACCACCAAAATCTAATTAAAGTAAATGCAAAGTGTTCCATAATTGGACTGCGGACGCTGCTATAAGTTAAAATGTACATGTTGTATAAATTTTGAATCACGTGAAAAACAAGATTTTGAAATAAAGGTATCAGATGCAATGTACATGTACATGTTGTATAAATCTTGAATCACGTGATAAACACGATTTTGAAATAAAGGTATCAGATGCAATGTACATGTACATGTTGTATAAATCTTGAATCACGTGAAAAACACGATTTTGAAATAAAGGTATCAGATGCAATGTACATGTACTGTGTATAAATCTTGAATCACGTGATAAACACGATTTTGAAATAAAGGTATCAGATGCAATGTACATGTTGTATAAATCTTGAATCACGTGAAAAACACGATTTTGAAATAAAGGTATCAGATGCAATGTACATGTTGTATAAATCTTGAATCACGTGAAAAACACGATTTTGAAATAAAGGTATCAGATGCAATGTACATGTACATGTTGTATAAATCTTGAATCACGTGATAAACACGATTTTGAAATAAAGGTATCAGATGCAATGTACATGTACATGTTGTATAAATCTTGAATCACGTGAAAAACACGATTTTGAAATAAAGGTATCAGATGCAATGTACATGTACATGTTGTATAAATCTTGAATCACGTGATAAACACGATTTTGAAATAAAGGTATCAGATGCAATGTACATGTCTGTTGTATAAATCTTGAATCACGTGAAAAACACGATTTTGAAATAAAGGTATCAGATGCAATGTACATGTTGTATAAAACTAGTACTAACTGCACATATAAGTTAATAGGTGCACATTTACTGATATAAAGTGATATAGAAAGCATGCGCTTTTTACCTATGTATAAACACACTGAACATTTAATAATATATACATGTAAATGTATTCCACAGAAAAGGTAGAGGAGAAAGAATATGCTTGAACAGTTAAATATAACAACATTAACATCATCTCAAATGCTCAACACGCATGACACATTTACACAGCATATTCTACTGAGGCTGATTTTATGTTTAATAGGACATTTGTTTTTACATTGACCTACTTCTTATAAATGAAATACATCAGGAAAGTCTTCTCTGGTGAAACATATCCTCGACTGTATTATGCATGATGTTACTTTTAGGCTGAAGCAAATTCGCTTTTAGTCGCCTGCATTTCATGTACAGTATGTCTGAAAAGTTGAAGCATATTTTCATCAGACCGAAATAACTGAATTTTGTGATTCTAGTAACTTTGGTTAGAGATACTGATTGTTGACGAGCTACACCAACCATGGGTCTCACAGTTCATAGAAGAAAAGCGTTGGGTTCAATTTAAAGAATTATCTTGAAAAAAACTAAATACTTTCTTACCTGCCTATTGAATTATTTTTTTCAGCATGTGACAATAACCACAATTATTTTCTTGGCCTGATACAAATGTTTGTATGTGGATAATTCGTGAACTGTTTAAGTTACAAATTACCTAATATTCAACATAACTGCATACAGTCCTTACCGAAGTCGGTAAACAAAAGACGGTGTCAAAGTCATTGCATTGACCTTAAATTCTTTAAGTCCGTCTTTCTATTCTGTGCAAACTTGTATAATCCTTTTCAATTACCATTCAAGTACTGGCATTATAATATATGAAAATATTTGTGAATAATGTATGCATACATGGTCTATAATATATCTGTTTAGACTGGTTCTCATTGTAAAGACGAAAACCAAGTTCAACAATTATTTCCTGTATTACACAATGTACAGTAATATTGTATGCTGGCCTGTCTCTTCATGTTTTAATTGATTAAACTTTTATTTTAACATTTATCACGTTAATTCCACACATCTACCACGACTTATCGCAGTACTAATCACATTTACATCACGTGCGAATCACAGCGCCCTCTGTCGAGGTCTCCTTAAACAAGTCAATTCCACTCACATCCAGTAGGTGATCATCGTTTTCCTGTTTAACCACATTGTTATTTTGTTCTACCACAACACTTTGAACATTTGTTTGAACATCATTCGTGTCTTTAACAATAATAGAAGGTCGAACGTTTGCCGAATTGGGCCGGTAAGACAAACTGTGGTGTTTCGCGTCTGCACGACCGACATAAACCTTGTCGATCGGCTTAGCCACCGTTGTTGAAAGACCTCTAGAGCGTAACGACTGCGTTTTTCTATCTTGCATTTTGACAACACGTGGGTTAAATGAAACGCGCTGGTAAGTCGGTCCGTAGCCGGAAGGATGATGTCGAATCTCAACAGCTCCTACTTTAGTGCTGTCAGTGACATCTGCAGACCAGCTTGGTAGTGCAGAACGAGGTCTCGAAGAAACCACGTGACTGGCTCGACCGCCACGAGATTTCCACTGAATTCTCTCGGGTAAGTCGCTGTAACGGACAGCATTACGCTCCATTGTGTTTTTCTTCCAGTTTTCATACGATGTTGTACTGGCTCTCGGCGTAACAATCTCATAGCTCGGATGGGATTTAGTAGTTACGGTGTAATCTTTAACTTCCGGACGAGATACATTGGTCACGGTGTATGATGAAGTTCCTTCACTAACATTTCGATAATCCGGGACATTCACTCGAACATGCGTAAGGCCAGATGTTCCCGTCACGTGACCATTTTCCTTATATGTTGTTCTCATAGGCTCGTCGGTAAGAACAACAGTTTCCACCTTCGGCTGACTGGTTGTAATGGATTTTTCTACAACATAACGTTCTGGCTGCACACTGTGCGTGTGGACTTTCACATTTACTTGCTCAAACTCACGTGGCGACCCGGGCTCAGAGTTTGAAGTAATCCCAGTAGACTTTTCAAGCATAATCTTAATATCACGTAACTCCTGTGACAGATTTTCAAGCTCACTCCTTAAGGCCGACTCAGACACTTCTGACCTGGTATCACTCACATCTGATTCGAATGACTCCCGTTCAAGTCGAGTGGGCCTGCCCTTCCGGTACAGAGGAATGCGCACGCCGTTTTCAAACACTTCCGTATGTCCATTATGACCATTTGTCAATACCGGCGTCTCCTCGTCTTCTATATAAACAGTTGTCCCATTTCCGGCTGCGTGTACGACAGCTTTTTCTCCATGCAAGTCTACAAACTGTTTAAGTTCTCGCTTGGAATTGTCGTGTTCCTTGCTCCGTAGTGTCCAATTAATGTCGTCCTCTTGTTTCTTGACCTGTTGTGGTACTGTCCTTTTTACCACTTTTACAGCGCGCACAGTTTTCTGTAGCGACTGGAACGTGTTTATGTACATGCCGGCATCCAAACCGTTTGCACATCTAAATGCATGGACCTGAAATATAGATTTAGTAATGTAACTTTCATAAAATTGAGGCGCTCTTAACGATACCATAGTCGTTAAATACATGTATTAATAAACGGAACTAATTCTTAAGTCTTTATCTATGCTCTCGAATTGATCTAATGGACGCGATCATTCGGCATCGTCTTTTTTCTTATGCATTGAAATTTGAATCATTTTACATTAACAAGGAGTAAATAATTTAAGTAAAAATGCGACCCTTAAAATGCACTTGGAAAAGTCTGTCTGAAACTATAGAGCTATGGTCATCCGACATGATGTCTTAAGTTTATCATATTTAGCAAACAAACAATTGGCTATAACTTTGGTAAAATTTACTCCCTTTATCACCGTCTCCACATCAAGGTTGTTTAACTGTGAAAGTTTGGAGCAAATTGTTTCTCTCAAAGGAGTTGGGAAATACCATTTTCAGAAGGTATTGACGTATAGAAAAGTCCAACTCTTTGATGCATCCTCACATTAAGGGACGGGTATGGGAACATAATAAGAATAGTACCAATCTCTCCTCGTCAGGACTGAAGTAGGCGAGTGAAGCAAGACAAAAACATTCTGTATGCTTTCATAATTTTTTATGTATAAGTTACCTGAAATTTTGCAGCAGTGTCCAAATGGGTAAGGGAGATAACCATCAAAAGATCGGGAAGATTCTGACTGACGGTCATAAACTGTATCCTCTCCAGGGGGATGAAGTCATGGAGCATCTTCCCCTGTATCATTGTCGACTTTATTACACGTATGCCATCTGAAGACAGTAGTAACTTCACACGGTTGCCCTTCTCTGTCGCTATCTGGGAATTGATCTGGGCTATAGTCTGAAAACGGAAGTGACGACATTACTGTAAAGCTACTTCCTGTTAAAATAAAGGCAAATTAACGTGCAAAACAGGTTTGCAACTGGATGTACAACTACAGAGAAAAAATTAGTAGCATGAATGTCCGCTTTCTAAGCATAATTATGTAGTTTGTATGAGGGAATGCAACATAGATGATGATATATATCCTTCTTTAGCCTATTCGACTGAACTCTAAACACTGAAAAGTGCAAATTTGATCATAATTAAACGAGAAAAAAAGGTTTGAAACTGTATTGTCTAATATGATGTATTCACTATATTAACATATTGAAAAAGATTTTCAATTAATATTTATCGAAGCTTTACCTGGTTATCAACCCTGTTGTTCTTCCATGATCCAAGGAAATGGACCTTCTTTTCTATATATTGGCCCGCCATGTTGTAGGTGTGCTTTTACAGGTCTGTATACGTCGTAAATCAGTTCATACTAACACCTGCAGGCAGAAAAAGATTTTAAGTTATTCAATTTCTAAATTAACATCAGACAAAGGCTGTGAAGAGTGACCGCCTGGAAACAATAAAATAGTGACAGAGGACAGCCCAGCATAATGTTTACATTTAGCGACCAACAATCTTTGAAAAGGTATGGACTGGTTATTAAGATGTTTATTGTACATGGTTATTTTGCTAATTTGACTTAAACCACCCATTAAAGAAACGGGTGGGGGGGAGCTGACATATTGTACAATCTAGTGAATACCAACAAATTGTAAAACGATACCATATCAAATTTGATAGTTAAGATATCGCGTAGTTCACTTGGATAATAATATAAAACTTGAGCAATTGAGTGTTCTATGCTCTGTCAATACAATGAAAGGACCTGTCAATCTAAAAACGAACATACCGGTATCAACACGGAAAACTTAAACTACTATTGTAAAAAAAAAAGCTTTCGTAATGATCTTTTCCACATTAACGTTATAAAATCACGGTATTTACGTGCATTCACATAAAGCGTTCTTATTCAAAGGGATCTTACCACTATATTAGTGCATTCCAAATGATTTCTGTTTCATCAACCTTGAACATGAGCCTTACAAATTGACATAACACGCATATCTTAAAATGTTAAACATCCCAAATTGACTCTTGTTTTCACAACTTTCTCACCAAACCATCATATAAAAGGTATGGAAATTATGTATGCAAAAACAGTTTCAAAATTCATTTTACTCTGACAGCTTCATAAATAAGACCTGCTAAAATTTGTTAAAATATTCATAACGATTTCAGATTGAAGCGCTGGGAGCTGATACAACTGAATTCATTCATTCTTTATGTACACTTGATGTTTTGTTGGAAGACAGACCCTCCATGCATGCGCTATTGTTTCTTTTGACATTTTGTGTATGTTTATTTTGCTTCAGAATTTATAGTTGGGACCATATTATCAAAACAATTACGTTAAACATAGTAGAATAGTTTATTTTGTAAAATTAACAATACACATGTCTCTAGCTACCCAGTGTAAAGACACTTGTGTATGATACAAAAAAACGATGTACATTTTGTATTTCATAATATATTGTATATCTATATTTCAATCTGTAAAGTAACAGACAATAGCAATCGTTGCCTACAAGTTTCACAAACTGTAACTGTGGACCAGGGTTGTGACCTTTTTACAGTGAAACATGGTGCGTTCAGACCATAGTAACATATATGAACTGTGACATATCGTCCATGCATAAAATCACAGTGAACTATGGTCCGCCAAAGCAACGAGGTTGATCTATGGTCCATAAGTGTATACAGTAAAAGCGAACAATGGTCTATCAAGCAGCGAAGATGACCTATGATCCATACGTGTATACAGTAAAAGCGAACAATGGTCTATCAAGCAGCAGAGATGACCTATGATCCATACGTGTATACAGTAAAAGCGAACAATGGTCTATCAAGCAGCGAAGATGACCTATGATCCATACGTGTATACAGTAAAAGCGAACAATGGTCTATCAAGCAGCGAAGATGACCTATGATCCATACGTGTATACAATAAAAGCGAACAATGGTCTATCAAGCAGCGAAGATGACCTATGATCCATACGTGTATACAGTAACAGCGAACAAATGGTCTACCAAGCAGCGAAGATGACCTATGATCCATACGTGTATACAGTAAGAGCGAACAATGGTCTATCAAGCAGCGAAGATGACCTATGATCCATACGTGTATACAGTAAGAGCGAACAATGGTCTATCAAGCAGCGAAGATGACCTATGATCCATACGTGTATACAGTAAGAGCGAACAATGGTCTATCAAGCAGCGAAGATGACCTATGATCCTACGTGTATACAGTAAAAGCGAACAATGGTCTATCAAGCAGCGAAGATGACCTATGATCCGTACGTGTATACAGTAAAAGCGAACAATGGTCTATCAAGCAGCGAAGGTGACCTATGATCCATACGTGTATACAGTAAAAGCGAACAATGGTCTATCAAGCAGCGAAGGTGACCTATGATCCATACGTGTATACAGTAAGAGCGAACAATAGTTCATCAAAAAGCGATGACAAACTATGAACCATGTGTAAGGGAAAGTCATGGTCAACCATGCATCGAGGATGATCTAGGATCAATACGTGTACGCAGTAAGGGAGAACAAGGGTCAACCAAAGCAGCTAGAATTACCTAAGATCCTTAGGGCGAACAATGACCCACCAACGCAGCGATGGTGACTGTATAGGGTCCATAAGTGTATATGATAAGTACATAAGTGTATACAGTAAGAATATAAGTGATTACGGTAAATACGTAAGTGTATACGGTAAGTGTGAACGATGGTCCATGCAGACAATAATGGTGAACTATGGGAAAGCAAACTGCGATACAGACAGAAAACAGTAAATCAAGATTTGCACTGACAATAACTTAGAACATAGGGTCAAGACTTTTTGACTGTAACGATTGTAAACGGCAGCTAAAGTTAACCTACTTAATTAGTAACTTAAGTTGTAAAATAATAAGATTTCAACATAGAACCGATTCACTGAAACTCTTTAACTGATAGCAGCAAGTGCACTTATATTTGATACGGGCACGCACATTTTCGACAGATCTTCAGTCGAGTCACCTCCGTCATATTCAAGTTAACGAACAGACGGACTGACAGACAAAATGTCATACTGTCATTACTGTAGACTAACCTTTAGAAGTGTTCTTGATAAATAAACAAAAATGTGTCGCATTTTAAACAAATTATTTCGATCAATACGCATAATTTAACATTTCATTAATACTCGGTCTTTAATGAGTCTTAAATTTTCGTCTAAATAGCCGCAATTTAACATCTACAATGTAACAGTACACGCAGTACAACCTTATTTATTCAACGTTTAAATTTTTTTATATAAATGATTAACACATACCATTCTTAAATCCATTCAACGATTATTTAATATAAATAATGTTCTCAGCTATCGCAATTTTTCGCACAATGCTAACACTTTGGTAAAGCAAACAAGAAAAGGTGTTATATTACGTTGTCTTATAACAGAAGGACAATACGGTAGCTGGTATAAGTGACGTAAAACATGACAGGTTTACCGAGTAAAGCCGGGTCGAGCTCCACATTATTTGCAGTTACAGAATATTGTTTATTCAACTAGGTCAAGCATTCACTGCGAATTTAGTCGGTTGTTTGTGTCTCTCCACTTCAAAACAGCAGGGCGGCACTTACGAATGACTTAGCTGTCGCACCTGCGGTTTGCCCGATCGTCCGTCTGTCTAGGTGAACGTCGGGCTTCAACTTTATATACCATACTGATTACATTTACCCCCCCCCCCCCCCCCTTAAAAAAAGACTGACTTCAAACTTTGCAAACAGATTGATAGCAAAATAGAGACAGAAACAGAACTCACGACCTTTAATACATGCAGTGAATTATTCCCCTTTCCAATATTTCATTCTAATCCATTATCATCGTTATCGTAAAAGGTAATCTTTTGAAAGCCTCCATTTTAACAGATGTAATAAATACAAGAACCGTTACTCTACTTGAGGTAATTTCCGAGTTATTTCCTTTTTGTGCATTTTATTTGTATGAATAATATCTTGATTACTCAATGATTAACGACAGTCTGACGGAACTGGATAAACTAGACTTATCACTGAGTGTGATTACTGATTAATACCCACGCAAGACTGTTTTGTCAACTTGTAAAAAAACTTAGAGCTATGGTTCTTGGCAATAACTCTGTAATGAGTCATGCTAGAGTTATGGTTCTTATACACTGCACTTTCTTTCATTGTACTGGACCATTGTGTGACGTTGTATTGAATTCCAACCAATAGTTTTCAAGTTATACTCCGAACAAGGAAAATAAGAAAGGGCAATAGCTCTGTAAAAAGTCAAAATAGAGTTATTGTTCTTGTACACTGTTCTTTTTCTCATTGTGCTTGACCTTTGTATGAACATTATTGAATTTCAACCAGTAGCTTCCAAGTTATGCACAGGAAAAGAAAAAGGAACAAAGGGTAACAACTCTGTAATAAGTAAAGATAGAGTTATGGTTCCTGTACATTGCACTTCCTCTCATTGTGCTTGACTATTGTATGAAGATGTATTGAATTTCAACCATTCGTTTTCATGTTATATTCCGGACAATGAAAAATAACAAAGGGCAATAACTCTGTAATTAGTCAAGATAGTGTTATTGTGCTTGTACACTGCATTACACTGCAAACGAACGAACGAACCGGCCGACCACAAGGTTAATCCTATATACCCCACACAACAACAACAACAACAACAACACTTCGTTTAGCGGGGGTATAATGGATCGGAGACAATTCTAGAAATTGCAGAGTGCAAGAACCATAACTCTGTCCAAGTTAGTATATCTGTGTGAAGAACTGCTTGATATAACTACATTCCTTATCATAACACTGAAGATTATGTGAAAACGCTTATGTTATGTTTTTACGTACTGATTTATTTCCCTTGTGAATGTTATTGAATGTTATTGAAGGGTTGTTTTGTCATTTTATAATCACACACGAAACAAACTGAAAATATGAAAGTAAGTTTTGAACAACCTGACCTCTGACACATTTCAAATAATCGTAACCGGGAGATTTTTTCAGCCTAAAGCAGTCCGTTTATTCGTATATCTAGCCTTTTCAGTATTTTTTACAAGGTACAAGTTAAAATCTGTGAGATACAAGTTTAATTTATCCGCTCATACTGTTCTCTCGGGTAATCTTGAAAAACTACGAATTTCTATGAATTCGAATTGTTATGTAATAGGTGAAACTGTAATATTTTCCGGTAGACAGTTAGTAGAGTTATTCACTTGCTTACTTCTTCTAACAGTCTAATGCGTATCTTGAAATAAAATAGATCATATCAAAAAGTTTATTTTCGGTAATTCTAGCATTTTCTGTGGCCTGCGGCACACAACCACATGTTCACTTTTTCAGTGAAGATAACTTAAGCTTGATATGTCATGAGGCTACTGTATACATAGTTATCGATAATCTGGCAATGATGTTACACGAAAAATCTGAAGAACATAAAAACGCATATTTACCGAATCATTTATTCCTCGTATTTTTACACCATTATTTTCCACTAAAATATTTTTTCGTAATAGGTACAACGCCTACGGTCTGACTACTGTGTTTATCCAACCTCTAGTCTCATGTAAGACGATTATACGAATTCAACTGACTAAATACATAAGGCATTTAAAATTCGGGTCAATTGAAATGTTATGCCTGAGTGCGTCAGATGAAAGCAAGCTTTTTACAGGTGAACAGTGGGAACGGAGGTAATTTGTCACTGGATTGATAATCGACACGGAACATTACATACCAGTATCTGAGTGTGTAGTGATTTACTGAAAGGTTTTGGTGTTCTTAAAACAAGTGATAGAAATGATAAACACCAGCGTTAAAGAACGACAGAACGAAAAGTATAACTTCAGATTTAAAACATCGCTCCGAGAGTACATCGGTCAGTAATGACAATGTCATGGTCACATATTCCCTAGTAACCTCAAACATATAGAGACAATCCAAACTCGTTCGGAGCCAATTTTGACGCGAGGGTTTGAAGAAACTTGGCAGAGGTCTACGTCTCAATACTGCAAACCACATTAGCTTTTATGCTTTGCTTTGTTTCTGGCAAGATCATTAACATTTCCTTATACATGTTTAATTACTTAAAAAGGTATTACTCGGGACAGAATAAGTTTTGGGCTAAGGGCTAAGAAGAAAATTGGAAGTGAAGGCAACTTCAAAATACTTAATAATAAAGCAAGTTCTATGCCTTGCTGTTTCTGAGAAGATGTCCTAATTTCTGTTTTTAAGTGAAAAATCTCACGTGGGGGGAAGAATTTTATAAGACATGTCCTTCTTATGTATATTTTAATTGTTAAACTGTGTTTTTAATATGGGAATAAAATATGTTTAAACTAAAAATCTCACGTAGAACGGACCAATCAAGTGCATGAGCTGCACAAACTTGGTAGAGCACCACATCATACTACATACAAAATATCTAAGCTCTATACCGTGCAGAAAGAGGTTCTCTGTGTCAAACAAGTGACCGCCAAGACGGGACCAGGCATAATCTGAACAACTTGGTACTGAGAGGACAACTAGGTAATGCCACACACCAAACATCTATAAACACAGGGCATTGCAGTTTGAAACATGATGATTTATTAAGGTTTTCCGCAATCAGAGGTCTGCAATGAATTAGAGTATTTAACCAATTTTGGTAAAGGACCATCATGACAACATTCCTGTGAAATTTGGTGGAAAGTAGCTCAGTGCATGGTTTAGAAAGGGATGCTGTTTGAAGAAAATATTTCATTGGACCAATCTAACCCAAAGATGACTGTTAGTATTACCATCGGATGTCACAGAAACAGTCGATTTCATATACATGTAATGTCGGTAGCGAGGCACGAGTACATAGCCCTCAATTAGTGGGATGTACAGTGATGACGGAGACGGGTCATGTGATATATTACAGCTGCCGGTGCCGTTTGTATACGAATATGTACCACTTAGGCCCTTCAGAGACTGGGCGGACGTGAACCAAACTAACTGTTATTTGTGCAGACACCGCTGGTCGGAACTTGGCTATGTAACACCAGCACTGATTCACTGCAGTATACTAATTCGAGAATAATTGCGTAAGTTATTGTTGAATTTATCACGTCTGAAGTCAATAACACGACGTCAAAGTTATCAAAAAGGCTATACATACTTGTCCGTCTATGTCTATGTTGTGACCTCTGTCTAGACCAGACATTTCAAAAGTTATCGAAACATGTTTAGGTAAACATTGGGAACTATGAAAATACACACATTTTGTTAATCCATGAATCAGGACTTTGTACTTGTGGATTTCTTTTGAAATCTTCACACAAACTGTCTTTGAAGAATAAATGCACCCTGATGTGAGGATTTATAAATATATCTTCAATGACACCATGTCCATGTGCAACAACCTTTCAACTAATCAACGCACTCGTAAAATTCTATAAAAGAAAGTTGCCACTTAATGTTCATTTACATTTATATAAAATGCCTTTCAGGTTTCAAATTAAATGGTAAACCACAATATAGAGAAATGAAATTGCAAAACTTACTAGATCTACGTCCATGCTAATTTGTTTTTGACTAAATTTTAATGACCGCTTAGTCGCTCTGTAGTTATGGTAATGGCGGAGTAAGGCACCTTGTGCATTTCTGGGTTCGTTTAATGATATCTTATTGCCTTCAAATTTCAAATAATATAGCTTTAAACACACGGTGCATGTAAAACTAATGAAAAATAACGCAGGTTATCATTTTTATGGAAAGCAACGTTGTCGCACAAACCAGGAGTTGAACAAGCAACTACCCATGTCTATTTCAAGTTATATTAAAGGGAGGAAATGTGAAATTAAATATAAATTCAAAAAAATATTACATGGTCCATGCAGCAGTTTCCTTATAAAAATTCTTAAAAACCTTGCAAGTCTGTGCTGTTTGGAAAAATTCCTAATCTTTGGGATAAGCGTTAAGAAGCTCTTTTTGCACAGAAGGTACACCAAGTTATATCTCTAATGTGTGCGGGGGAGTAGGTTGGATGCATTCATTATATATTTGTAATATAAACTACCAATCGTAAAGTATATGACGTAATCACATAACTACTATACATGTATGACTATTTATCATAATGCATACACAGTCATACCAACTCTACCTTGACTTTAATGGATGCATAAAGTGCAAATTATTTTCTCTAATTTCAAAGTGAATTTCAACAAAGCCAAAAAAATCTGTGCGGGGACCATAACGCGCCCATCAAAACGTAAGGCACACTGTTTTCTGCTTTGTGCGTGGGCAATGTACGCCTATTTTGGGAAATACCTATCATATAGTCTGGCGACCTCTGCAGATGGTACGTGTAATAGTGTTTGAATAATACCTTGACCTACCACATGAAAAATGACACGGTGGTGTAAATTCTGTTATGTACAGATCGTAGCTTCTTGAAAAAAGTGAATAATTTTCACGCAAAAAATCTAATTATTCTGTAACTCACAAGGTCCTAACAAATATATTATATAACGACATCATCTGGTCATTCTTTTAGTCGGAGCTGCTGTAAAAAGTCACGTTGTGTGGTTTGTACGTTCGGACTGTTTACTTATATCCTCTTGACAAACACTGATATAGTGATGAGAACATCTTCAAATACATCCCACCATCGGACTCTGCTGTGAAAATTCTGCATTTACTACATCATTGAGTGTGTACAGCATGTGCCATGGTAACAAGTTCACAAAACTTAGTAGACAAATGCAAAGATAACTGTCTCTTTTAACATTTATCGCCTTAATATATTTCCAAAACCAGCTGAAATACGTTTATAAATGGTTGAAATCAAGAACGACAAGAGGGAATTCATTTCCAACTTCGCTTCGGCCTCAGTGCTCCTAAGTCGCGTGTTGAAACGCACATGTTTTATTCACATGTCATACCCAAAGCCACACAAAGATTTATTTCTAATTTCTATACCACCTTACGACCTCGAAGTTAGATTTGTAGGGACTCTAGTGACCCGAAACTAACAAGATCAGTATCCGGATGGATTTAAAGGCTCGAGTTTCAAAACAATGTGATATTCTTTTCATTTTAACACATAAGTAATTAGCCCATGCTCCATGGACAAGTCACGGAATTTGAATGTAACATTATCGTTTGCAAACTCTGCACAATATGCACAAGCGGCTGCGTACCTATTCATTGTAATGACATACTGACGGTAAAATATAAGTCACGAAACCATTGCCTGGCATTCGCTACCAAAAAAGTAACCAGCATGGGGGGGGGGGGGGGGGGGGGGGGGGGGGGGGGGGGGGGGGGGGGTTTTTTTTTTTGTTTTTTGGTTGGGGGGGGGGGGGGGGGGGGTTTTTTTTGTGGTTTTTTTTTTTTTTTTTTTTTTTGTTGTTTTTTTTTTTTTTTTTTTTTTTTTTTTTTTTTTTTTTTTTTTTTTTTTTTTTTTTTTTTGTTTTTTTTTTTTTTTTTTTTTTTTTTTTTTTTTTTTTTTTTGTTTTTTTTTTTTTTTGTTTTTTTTTTTTTTTTTTTTGTTTTTTTTGGGGTTTTCTGGGGGGGGTATTTGGTTTTTTTTTAATTTTAAAGCACGCAATGGACATTTATAGCATTAATGTATCCCATGTGTACTACAAGTAGAGTTGAAAATAACTTTCTGGCAAAAAGGTAAGCTCTATATATTAGTACATGTTACTAGCGAGAAAATGTCTGATGGTATGAACAACTTACACCGGTATGATGAAGCTGAAAACAAAATTTACGCACTTAGTTTAATTTAATTACAATTATTTGTCAACCAAATCTGTGACTCTTTTGTAGACTCTGCCAAAAACGGACACTTCAAAGAAAGAATCTAAAATTGGCTGCCTATATTTTTACGCACAGCAAGTATTTGTAGTCAATAAACACTTTAAAGGAGCGGTCACCCATTGAAAAGGTTTTGGTCAAAGCGGCTTGAAAAACACATAAAGTTCCCGACATTTGAGCAGATACTGGACCTGGTAAAGGGTAGGGGGGGGGGGGGGGGGGGTTTGGGGGGGGGGGGGGGGGGGGGGGGGGGGGGGGGGGTGGGGGGGGGTTGTTTTTTTTTTTGTGTTTGTTTTTGGTTTTTTTTTTTTTTTTTTTTTTTTGGGGGGGGGTGTTTTTTTTTTTTTTTTTTTTTTGGGTGTTTTTTTTTTTTTTTTTTTGGGGGGGGGTGTTTTTTTTTTTTTTTTTTTTTTTTTTTTTTTTTTTTTTTTTTTTTTTTTTTTATTTTTTTATTTTGGGGGTTTTATTTTTTTATTTTTTTTTTTTTTTTTTTTTTTATTATTTTAATTTTAAAATTTAAAAAGGTCAATTGTATTACTTATAGAATACCGACATAATGTACGTATTGTTGAGCAAGTGTTTAGAACGGAATTCAAAAGTTTTATTATCACATGACCTAATCCGACCAAAGTCATAACGTTTATGACAATTATACGTTTAATTGAAATCTGGTATGCAGATAGTGTTAATGAAATATTACAATTATACCAAGATAGAAATTCTCAAGTAAAAGTAACAGATACTGTTTTTCAGTTTTCATATTTGTTATACTGTACATATGTAGTAAAATAACCTTTATCACCATATCAATATTATAACGTTGAAAATCAATTGGGGGGGGGGGGTGAGCAGATGGGGGGGGGGGGGTGGGGGGGGGGGGGGGGGGGGGGGGGGGGTTTTTGGGCTTTTAAGCTGATCGTTCATTGTCTAGTTCGAGTATTAAGACCTTGTGTGAGTCACCAGTTAAAAAATGCATCCATCGCAACTTTTTAGTATTTTGATTTTGCATTTTGAGTCATTTCTACGGAAAGGAAACAAACTGATGTGAAAATTTAAATATCTCTTTAAGACAAATGACAGAAAATATATTTCAAGTAACATATGTTACACGGCTGAACAAGCAGAGTGACTTAACGCATTTCACAGTTTGAAGAAGCGTTTGATCCGTTTACCTGGATGTATTCATCTCTACTGATCATGGGTTTGAACTAAAGATGTATGACCTAGATTTATTTTCGAAAATAAGTTTGATTATACTTCTTTTATTACTAATATATCTAGTCGAGTAGTTTTGGTCGACACCGTAACAAGTACAGCGTACTGCGATCAAAAGTGTGAAAGAAGAATAATGAAATATTTTTATACATTTAACATTAGGCCTAAAAAAATTGTTTGTTTAGGGTAACACACAAAAATTACAAGGTAGGGATTTTATTTTATTTTAAATATTTTTTTTATTCAACTATACTGTGTGTCAAGATAATTTTCTTGCAAATAGTGTTATTTCTTACAAATGTCATAGCACATATATTGCTGTTGTTATGGAGCTTTATTCTGTCAAAAAAACAACATTTTTTTCCCTAACCCCCACAAATGACTATAACAATAGATTACAATACATTCAAAACTGATGAAATCGTCGATCTGATACCTCTCGGCTAGCTCAGTCATCAAGCACTAGACTACGAGTTTGGCGGTCCATGACTAGTGCGAACCCCGATTCTTACTGCTGACTATAGCATGGCAGGAAATTTTTCTATTTCACCATTTATGAAACAATAAGATAAGCTTACCTTGTGCAAATGTTTTCCAGATCTGTTGAAGTTATTTAGAGTTCTTCACGGCTGAAATATAATAATAACCGATAAATCTTTTACGTCTATTCGCATACAACAATATTTGAGTGCATCCTGTATATAATTGAGAAAGAACACACCATGTCAATTTAGAAAAGTATGTTAACAGTATTGACAAGAAGCCAGCTGGGCATTTCATGACAAAAGAGATTTTATAAAAAAATACGTTATCTACAAATAATAGCCTTTGGCCTACATTAGCAGTGTTTGAACCCATTATTGTAACGATAAACATTATACAACAAGTATGATTGTTTTAGTGCTAGCTATATCAGAACTGCGAAGATCGCCCTCCACACACACAACCGAATCCTCTACCCCATCACAACTATCTATAACATATTGATACTTAATTCACCATTTGAACTTTGAAGGATGACCCTGATTCCGGACTGATATTTGAGAAAGGTGAATATCTGATACTAGTTTAAAGGAGAAAATCTTTCAAAGGTGTTAAGGGATGCAGAGCGAACACTGGCATGGTATGTAACGAACACTGGCATGGTATGTATCGAACACTGGCATGGTATGTAACGAACACTGGCATGGTATGTAACGAATAATGGCATGGTATGTAACGAACACTGGCATGGTATGTAACGAACACTGCCAATGTATGTAACGAACACTGGCAATGTATGTAACGAACACTGGCATGGTATGAAACGAACACGGGCATGGTATGTAACGAACACTGGCATGGTATGTAATGACAAATTAAACTTACATACCAAGTATCTGAGTTCAGTATACACGAGTTGACCAGCTGCTCAATATTACTCTGAAGGAATTTAGTTAAGGAGGTATCGACTAGACATGAAATAAAATTTGAAAATTATTGACCTTGACCTTGAGCAAAGTCGAGTGTATGCGGTATTGCTTCAAGAGTTTTCGAGATACATTTAGCACATTCGACTTTGGCAGAGAGATAGATACAAGGTTAAGAAACGAAGGTGAATTATGGCTTCCTAAAATCATATGCGGAAGAATAATGCGTATGTGTATGTTTATATATTTTCTATAAATTAAGTATGACATCTAACATGGACGCCTTATTGCAAATACATTGACAGGCTGAAGCAAACATATAAATACCAGCTCAGCTCCTGCATTCATTTTTGTCCAATCTTACGTAAACTAAGAATTCCGAATGACAGAAAGAAAGATATATATTAACATGTTTACAGCACAACATCTCTACACATAAGAAAATATAATAGAATAAAATATTCGAACTAAAGAGGAACACTTATTCAGGATTTCGTAACCTCACAAAAAAGACTTAGTTACCTAATGTCTTACACTCCCAATAGCAAAGTATATTCTAGTACCATGCGGTACTTTTCTTCTTCTTTACTTAATATAATAGAATGATGAAAAAGTAACAATGCCTGAATTATAGTGCAAATTGGAGATACAATACCAAAACAAGTAAAGTTCAAAAGGAATTGCTTGAAGTTGATACCTATATGTTACTAGATTGTCAAATTATGCGAAAGTATTTATTGCAATCTTTAAATATAATAATGTTTCACAGAGAATGTTGGAGTGATCAATTTTTATGAAGATTTAAATGCATGAATTTATACTTTATTATCTACTTAAATTACGTATAAAATAACTTAACTATATCCATTTCCCCAATATTGACATACCATGGTATAACACTATAACGTCATTGTATATTTTTTATGAAATAAAAAGATATTGAAGGAGCTTTAGCAAACAGCTTACTACCCACACAGACGGTATTCGATACTCGCTACTTAAAAAGTGTAAATATGATAACCATATGCAAACCGTCCATAATTGATAAATACATATTTCAGCATATTATAGTCAAATTAAAAGCTCAAAACCACAAATTCTTTGTTGACTTGTCCTACTTTTTGACCACTTTCTTTCTTTATAAATGTCTTAATTTGTCAAAAGTAGTATGCCTGCGAAATTTTAACATTTTATTTAGAACAAGTTAATCAATAATTATTGTCTGTTAATATAATAATTAATGCAGTCGTGTACGTTCGTCTGTAACAGGTACTGTTGAGACCTGTCTCAACAGAACACAATACTCAAAAATGTTGCAACTAAAACACCAACATTGCCTACACAGTGGCAAATGCCTATACATATCGCGCGCGTATTCGCTTACACCAATGTACAACTGTATTAAGCATAAGTAGTCCCTGAAAAAAGCCAGTTTTCTTTTAAGTTTGCATGGTATACTATTGAACCTATTTCCTCTGCTTGTTGGACCCATATTAGCCCCTTCCTTTTTGTCTAGCACATTTATTTTTTCTAAACAGTGCTCTTGTCATATTTTACATATACGTGTTAATATTCCGGATACAATGTAAGTACCAGGTGTCTTCGAAATAAAAGTGAATAGTTTATTACATAGTTCTTTCCCAGAAGGAAACTCACGGACCTACATTGTCTATACATAGAAACGTCTTACAGTAGAATCAAATTTCTTCAATAGTTATAAATAAGTTAATTTGAGAGTATAAAGTCTCTAATTTGACTAAAGATCAAAGTTGTGCTATTAAAAAATGCCTTAATTGTATAACTATTTTGCTAAATTTGTTAAACTGTCCTAAAATCGATTCATTCTGTCAGCTCTTTCAGTGCTTTGATTTCTATTACGTGTCCTTGAAAGTTGATCATGCAAAAGCATTTTATTTGACACTGTCTGCATACTGAAAGACTGCCATGGTATTTATGGTGCAATAACGACTATGATTAATCTGTCTGTCTCAATGCAATATACCTGTGTTGAACCGTATATGTCCCGGAACGTATTTATCACACGTGTGTAATATATTCGACCGTAAATATAACACGTGTTTAATGTGACATATTCGTTTGGTCATTTTAACAGTTTACACCGAAACGTATATGTATTTTCATTCGGTCGAATTTTTCACACGCGTGATATATTCGGTCGAATTTTTCACACGTGTGCTATATTTGTTCTGGTCATTTTGACAGTTTACACCGAAATTTATTTGTGATACATTAGTGTATAAAACTACTAATTATACTTTTGTATATAGGAAGTGGGTGGCAACCCACCCGTCCCTGGGCCGTTTGCCGGAGCCGTTGTAACAATGTTTAGGAACCCCATAGAATAATAACCCCGGTCATTATTTTTTTGAAGAATAGTGACCCCCCGCCAGGAACTATGACTGATTTTAGGTGGATTTGTGAGTGTGACCTTAGACCTAGGGACCTGGTTCTTGCACAATACACCCTGTCTTATAAAGGCATGAAAATCCTTCGGAACAAAAACCATTCTTCAATTTGACCTTTGACCTCAAACTGTGACCTTGACCGTAGACATAGGGATTTGTTCATCTGTATGACTCTTCGTCTCATTAAGGTAAACATGTATGCATTGTTACATCGATATCCCTTCAATGATATAGAAGAAATGCTAGTCATTCTTAATTCGACAAATGACACTCCTTCTCATTGAGGTTAACATTTATGCCAAATATAAACACGATTGCTCCTTGCATGTCAAAGTTATGGTCCGGACAAAATCAGTCTGGACGGACGCACGGGCTCACAGACGCACGGATGCACATACACCGACTGCCAAAAGCGGCGACTATATTGAGCTCACCGCAAGTGGGCTCGACAAAAATGATCGAGGGTCATTACCATCTCGGTTATTTACATTGTTTCACCGTCCATCAAATATATCAAGTTGAGTTTAATCTGTGATAAATGTAAGTGTATACAGAAAGAAAGTATAATGATGTTTTTAATCAAGCTGTTCTGAGAAATTCCTGTTAATACACCACTCAAGGGCCACACGAACGCAGTGATAACTTTCAAGAACACCCGATCGAAATTTGACCAAACATTATTTAACAAATAAAGACATAATACAGACCACGCCTTGGGGGGAGTGGGAATGTCTAGTTCCCATACAATGTGTTGGGACCGATCGGATCGACTTGGTTGTGTTAAGCAGAATCTATGCGGCATAACTTAATCAACCATATTTGATTGTTTTAAATATGTTTTTTTTCAAATTGATCAAAATGTGACGTATTCGTTGAAAATTTCGTTTTTATTTGCCTTTTTCTGCATGTGAGATATTCGTTTTCGTGTTCCTATAAAATTCGAAGTCAAACGTATACATCACATATTATGTGCCATATACGTTTCACGCGAATACTATTTTCGACCGAATATATCACACGTGTGACATATGTGGTTGAATTTTTCTCTCGTGTGATATATACGTTCCGGGACATATACGGTTCAACATACCTGTCTCCGCTCGGTCACACTAACATACAGAACATGAAAGCAGTGTTAGGACTTAGAAAAGAACAACTCTTCAACAAACGCCGTGGACATCTGTAAAATATGTCTTTTTAAAGGAAATTCTTTTTTGTTTAGCTTTAATTTAACAAAATGTACGGGCAGGTCTTTTTCCATCAACCATCTAAATGTACCAGAACACTGGTTCTTCTAAAACAAAACGCATGCCCCCATCACCGAACCCCTCCTGACCACCCTTCCATTGTCGTTGATCCTCAAGAATGACTTTCACCTTGGACTCATTTTACTTCAATATTCGCTCTATATACACAGCATCACAATGTGATGCACAGATAATAATAAGTCAAGCTGAACGGACAGTGTTAATTCATCGGGTTTACTGAAATTTTACGTTTTAAAAAGGTCCTGTTTCTTGGAATTCTTTGATAGCAGCTTTCACCAAAAGTATCGAAAAACTTCATACGAAGGGGAATAACTAACTCTTCAGAATAGGTCAAGACATGCACACTTTGATACGAGCTTCTAAATGCATTTACAACTTTTTGCAATATCTCCAAAACTTTTAAAGACTTTTACGACAATTTACTTGCAAGTTTTGTGCAAAGGAATTTCTGTATTATCTGATGTCAATATCTCGTAAAATTAAGTCTGCATAGAAATTGTATGTATTTCATGGCCATTTTTATATTGTCGTTAAATTCAAGTTACGTTTTATGATGTAAAAATGGTGAAAAATGATGTAAAATGACTTTAATTTGCCATAAAATCACACAACCGTGAAGCTTAATAAACAATTTTTGCTACTGACGTGTGGTGAGGTACATTTAGCTGAATTTGCTGCTGTCGTGTTTGTAACGTACACGCGAGAAAGTTTTTGTTGGAATGACCTTGACTTTGACGAACGCCGCAAACTGTGCTAAGTTCGATGCATAAGAACGTTACAGAAATTATTTAAATGTGCATAACTTATATTTAACCTTTAATTGTGACCTTTGTCTTCAGCTACGATGCCCATTGTCCTGAGCTACGAAGACATTTATCTTGAGCTACGAGGACATTTATCTTGAGCAACGAGGACATTTATCTTGAGCTACGGTGACCTTTGTCTTGAGCTACGCGGACTTTGGTCTGGAGCTACGCTGCCCTCATCGTCGAATACCCACGTCTCCCTCTTTACGCTATATGCTTCATCGTTACAGTAGTGACAACGGAATATTTAACGGGGGTTCCGACGATGCGCTGACCTTTGTCTGGAGCTATGGGGACCTTGGTCTTGCGCTACGAGGACCTTTCCCTTGAGCTACGGGACCTGGGTCTGGAGCTACGGGGAAATGGGTCTTGAGTTACGGGGAGTAGTATAAAACTGCGACTTAAGTCTGAAGCTACGGTAACCTTCGTCTTGACATTCGCTGACTTTGGTCTGGAGCTACGGTGACCTATGGCTTGAGCTACGGGGACCTCGGTCTGGAGCTACGGTGACCTATGGCTTGAGCTACGGGGACCTCGGTCTGGAGCTACGGTGATCTTTGTCTTGAGCTACGCGGACTTTGGTCTTGAGCTACGGTGACCTATGGCTTGAGCTACGGGGACCTCGGTCTGGAGCTACGGTGACCTTTGTCTTGAGCTAAGCGGACTTTGGTCTTGAGCTACGGTGACCTTTGTCTTGAGCTAAGCGGACTTTGGTCTGGAGCTACGGTGACCTTTGTCTTGAGCTACGGTGACCTTTGTCTTGAGCTACGCGGACTTTGGTCTTGAGCTACGGTGACCTTTGTCTTGAGCTACGCGGACTTTGGTCTTGAGCTACGGTGATCTTTGTCTTGAGCTACGCGGACTTAGGTCTGAAGCTACGGTGACCTTTGTCTTGAGCTACGCGGACTTTGGTCTTGAGCTACGGTGACCTATGGCTTGAGCTACGGGGACCTCGGTCTGGAGCTACGGTGACCTTTGTATTGAGCTAAGCGGACTTACGTGTGGAGCTACGGTGACCTTTGTCTTGAGCTAAGCGGACTTAGGTCTTGAGCTACGGCGACCTTTGTCTTGAGCTACGGTGACCTTTGTCTTGAGCTACGGTGACCTTTGTCTTGAGCTACGCGGACTTTGGTCTTGAGCTACGGTGACCTTTGTCTTGAGCTACGCGAACTTAGGTTTGGAGCTACGGTGACCTTTGTCTTGAGCTACGATGACCTTTGTCTGGAGCTACGGTGACCTTTGTCTTGTGCTACGCGGACTTTGGTCTGGAGCTGCGGTAACCTTTTTATTGATTTACGGAGACTTTGGTCTGGAGCAACGGTGGCTTTTGTCTTGAGCTACGGGACCTGGGTCTGGAGCTACGGTGACCTTTGTCTCGAGGTACAGGGACCTTGGTTTTGAGCTACGGGGACATTTCTTGATGAGGAGAACATTTGACCAGAGTTTCAACCAAATCGTTGAAAGTGTTAAGGCAGGGAATGTAAGCCTAAAAGGTTTGACATTAAGTCGTGACCTTAACCTTGATCAAGTGTGACAGGCTCATGCATGGTTCTGTACATCTAACCTGGCTTTTATCAAAATCCTTCAAGTGGCGCGGGTAGGAAATGTTGCGGACGGAAACGGATTTTTTTACATTTGACAGCTTTTTGAGAAATAGCTTATTTTGAGATATTTATGTTCTTATTCAGCAATGAAGTTTGGTATCAAATATTTGTCTAGCGCCGATGTGGGCTTCAATAACCCCCGATTCGGCTGAAAAAATCCGCTTTTTAATAGATTTTACGATGTGAAAACTGCGAATAGGTCAGCTATATATCGTAAATATGTCTTTTAAGTGAAATGTAAATACTCTTTAACATCTTTTTTATTAAAGAAACTTGAAGCTGTATTACATATTTACCGGAAACAGATCGACGATGACTATATTCATGCGGAAATCGGAAAAACGATTTAAATGTGATCAATATTTGTTCGTGTAAAAGCCAAGTACATTTTGCGAATGAATATATTCTTGCAGCCTTTAATTATACATTTATTTTTGAATGCCAATTGCTGTCAACTAACTCGAACTCAAGCTTACTCAAATTCCTCGCAACCTATTCAGAATAAAAGAACACTGGAACATAAAAAATTCACAGCTGGCCTTAGAACAGAGTTCGAAAGTCCCCATTCATTTTTATTCTTAGTTTTGCCTTTCGGGAGACAGTTTCCAAGTTTTATTTTGTAATATGAACAAATATACATATTACACGTTTTATCTAAAAGAAACTTAAAAAAAAAAGCTAAGACTATAATTGATGATACAACTCCACTTTAAAATGAAGAGATGATACTTGTAAGTCAAGCGTTGATGTATCAAGACGAAGCAATTTCAGTAAACACAAAAAACTGATGTAATGGTTAGTAAATGCATAGATATAGGCAACAACTGCAACCATTCACGTTGCACTCGGCAATCGAGTAAATATATTGTTTGTTGTCCAGGTACTGCACAATGATCCTTCCTTTCAAAAACATACTTTATTGTGCCTGTGATGGAAACATAATGGATCCACTTTACTCCGCACCTGTCTGGCCGATACAGGTGTTTTATATTGGCCGAACAATAAAAGCTGTTCACTACTTTCTAAACGTTAAAAATCATTAAATACAATCAAAGCACTGAAAGTACTGGTGGGACAGTTGTGATGGAATGTGTAAATTAAGTTGAGGCAAGCAATACTGAGATACTCAGCTCCGACAGAAATATTGAAATATTCACTCCAAAAATGTTAAGTTAAAACTCATTTGTTACTGTTACATCCCGTTAAAATATTTAATTAACGACGGCATTATATCAATTATGTTTCGGCTCTTACTAACCTGCCACCACATACTGTTTTAGCGTAGGTTGATGTACGCATATGGGTTGTTTTAGATCTTTAGAATATAAGAAATATTTATATTTTACGACTTAGCCGGAACCCGTATCCTACACTCAGCGCATGCGCATATCCCCCTAGGAGTGTACTTACTTTTAAGGAAAACAGTTTGTGAGTGTGAGCATACATGTGTTTCCAAAAATATTCAGCTTCAAGAAGCAAAATTGAAATGTGCTACAGTAGTCTAAACGCAGCATACATGTATTTCCAAAATTATTCAGCTTTTAAATGCAAAATTTTAATCTGCTACAGTACAGTAGTCTAACGCAGCAAAGCAAAGGCAATTCAAATACGTTTTATGTCGGTAACTCATTGCATTTATGAGAACGTTCGATTTTGCTGGGGGTGGGGATGGGGGTGGGGTGGGGGGGAGAGAAATTTTCTTATTGGTGTCTGGGATAAAAGCATTGACACGAATATACTGTAGATATTACTCCGCTTCGAACTATTTCTTTCGGCGGAGTGACCTGTGTTTTGGGAACTTAGTAAATTCGAAATCCGTTTATCTATTATTGTTCGTTCGTTTAGTTTTTTTATAGTCCTGGCCGACCACGGCATTTCTCCCCTGGTGAACTTGCCGAAAACCTAGTATGACTCTCATATGTACTTGTGCGTAACAAAATATAAAAACTTAGGGTTTTCTGTCTGACTGCAATACCAAGCCATTTTGTTCCAAAGTGTTTGCACAGATTTACTGTTCTTGCGTAATCGTCGGCACAAGCGACTGAGAGGACAGTTTCGACCCAAATTCTATCAAATTCAGAGATATTTAATGTGTAGCAGCAAGAAAACTAAACTGGTAAAACTTGCTTCCTTTAAATATATAATAAATTATTTTGTAACCGTTACAAAGTAATTTATTATATATTTAAAGTTTTACACTTTGTTGGTCTGTGCGTTTGTTGGCTCTGGAACGACTATCTTTCGACAACCGTCCCAAATATAAAAGCGTCAACCTTTTAACACTACTAAAGCAACGCATTGAACAGTGGTATTAACGCATGATTAATCTTACATTCTTAGTCGACTTTCATTTACTTCATTACGATTTGTGCAAATAACTATTCACTACTTAACTTATATGGTGTCATGGCTGGAACCTGTCAGCTATACGGTATTTAAAGCATTTCTAGGAGACCGTGAACCATACTGCACAAAGAAGTGCGTCTGAACTTTCTTTAAAGGCAAATGAATCATTAACACCGATGCATTCTATCACATGATTATGCAATACGTCTCTGTCATAAATAAATAATTCTTCGCAAACAAACAGATATTAAAGTTTTATCAGTCTGACAGGAAATACAACCTTTAGAAAATAAAAAATGCGTGTCTGTAACACATACTAGACGTCTATTTTGTCACGTGATTGGGTTTGAAAGATTTTCATCAGAAGGGATAATTGAACGACGCAATTATGAAAGTTGTTTTGCTAAAGTGCTGAATCTAATATCAGAAATCAATAGTATCCAAGACAGGAATGTATCGATTAGTTCATCTCTTTACAATTGATGAACTCTCGCGACATTTAGTTCAATTGGTATTTCCTATTGCTATTTGCGTCATACACAATAAACAGATTTATTTCTAACTTAAAAGGACAAAATGTAGATGTAGTAATCACTGAAACAATCCAAAACAAATCAGAACAAATCATGAATTAAAGGTACAGTCCAACATCGCGGAACGCACCTCCCTAGGGCAACAACCTCCCCAATGTGAAAAGTTTTAAGATAAATTACTATAATAGCCGGCAAGGTAAGAAACGAGGAGTATGGGAATCGATACAAACGTAGCTCAGTGGTTATTCATACCTATTATACATTTGCCTCCAGAAAGGGGCTGGGTTCGTATCCCAGTCGGAGCACGAAATGGCCTTTTGAGCAAAGACACTGGTTCCGCACGGACCTCAGTCTACCAAGTGTAAATGGGTACCAGCGATGAAAACACCCTGTCATCGTTATCGTGATAACATCTCGAATGACGTATTTATCGAGAGGGACTCAATATGTTTTATATGTATTACCAATTGAATTATGGTCAATGGCCGAGGTTCGAACATTCGACCTCTCGCTGGACTGGCAATCGAGAAAAGCGTGCTACAGCATAAACAAACATACACCTTATCATTTTACTACTTGAATGTCAATCTACGTACATATGTAAATTGAGTTTAGTGTGACAACAATCCCGATGTAGATTTTCAAATTAATTATGACACTGCAATAAAGAAATGACATACACTTATCTAAATTTATTTATGGCGTCCTGTTCAAAATATATTTTCTTGAGGTTTAACTCTACTTTCAGCAATATCTCAGGTATGTACAGATATATAGGCGATTTACCTAAACATTGTTCCAGGGAAGGATATATACTATAGGACCCCACACCTCCGGCCACCATCCCAACCCCCGCAAGAAACCTCCAACTGTCTCATATCCTTTAATAACGAACATTTGTTATACATGTAGGTACGCCTGAAATAATTATATGAACCATTTCGATAAGGCATTTTATGTACTCATATTGTTTGGAGTGTGTACCTTTCGGGTGATTACGACATTTAGTTGAATACGACAGAACGTCGAAAGTTCGCCGAATTACGGCGAAATGTATCGTTTCGTACCAAAATATTTATAATATGTAAGACAATAAACACTTGCCATATTTCAGTTTACAACAAAGTTTATTTCAGTGCTGCAAAGAAATTGGAGCTACATTTCGAAACACGATGTTCAGCAATAACACTTTGAGCAATTCTTTAATCATCGAATTACAGTATTTAAATGTTTAGTAGTGACATTTAGTAGCTGTATAGTTTTACCAAATCTTTTGACTTTAGTTTAAAACCCGATTCCTATTTTGATTAAATAGTAAATTGGCATGGATGTGCATGGTCGGCACCTTTGCGAGATATTTACAGTTGTATGCAATCGGAATGGGAAGTGTGCATATACATGTAAAACTAATGAACTAATTAAACAGCACGATGTTACTGTACAGAGCATAAAGGTACCTATCAGACACGGACAAGGCACATGACGGGTAAGGACGGGTACCTGGGCAACGTAACACCCACAATCAACCTCAAAATAAATAACCTCCAAGCAGCACACATTGGAGCGTTAATAGTTTGCCCAAAAAGGATGAAGGTAATTTTAGCACAGACACGGAACAATCAAATAACAACAAAAACAGATACAGTATACTTAATCGTATAAAGTGTGAGCACATGACCTCTATACTCATCAATAATGATGCGGACAGAATTTAAATTTCAAAAAGGTGTATGTATGTTAGTAGTTAATATTAGAATTAATATCTGTCGGAAGTGCATGCCAATACATTTTTCCTGTCAACTGCATTCTTTTTAACATGTTTTGATGAAAAAATAGGATTTTCATGATAATATACTTTTGTTCTACGTCTCAGCAAACACAGGCCGGTTTGTTTGAAACAGAAACATTCGTCAAAAGTTAAACGACTATACCAGGCCGTGCCAAGATATCCTGTCATTTTAAAATAAAAATGTGTGTGTTAAGGAAAGAGAATAGTACGTCTTACATACAAGCTGTTATTGACTGCTGAACCCACGTTGTGAGTAATTGCCTAGTTGTATTTGACACCTAGCGGATATCTATCTATAACATTCTTTTAACATGACGCTAAAATCTTACAACGATACGTTGAATCCATCTAAATGTAATTTACAAATCCGTGAAACAAACCAACCTTTAAATATATATCCGAAAGATTTTAACAAACATGGTGCGAAAAAAGTTGTGTATGACTGCAATTTTCTCCACAGGTGTTTTGTAAGTGCACAGGGTAAATCGTTCACTGTGGCTAGACTCCGCTCAATAAATGAACTTTTCATCAGTGTGAACCGTTCCAAAAATAACAATACTCTTTCAAGGTAGAGTAGAATCTAAAGGACATGGTACACGGTGTCAATAGAATTCAGCTTTGACAAAGGTTGAAATCTATTTGCACACCGGAATCAGCAAATTGTTTTGTTATTGACATGTAAATGGTCGCAATCGGGTGATTCGATCAGGTTCATTGTATACTTATCAAATAGTTAATTTTAACAATATTTCAAATATTCGCTACAATAATGAGGAAAATTCTAGTCAGAATGAGGAAAATTCTAATCAGTATGAGCAATCTTCCATCCAAATGACATAAAAATCAATGAACAAAAATATGTTTGAAAGCTTCTACAAATCTGTCTCTAGGTAAGGACTTGTTCCTATGTGTGAGGGCTTTTTGCACTTAGATGTAACCTTATACGATTCCCTGTCAGTCTTTACAACCCATATACATACACTGCACTGTAATCAGTTTCAATGTGGACTACATTGCAAAGGTATTTGAAGCATTGTCTGTCCTGTCTGCTGGTTTAGATTAAAAATTCACAATAAATTATATTAATTGGTTTCAGGGTGTGGCAAAAGACAGTCTTGTGTATGTAAGACACTTCGACGGGGGATAGTTTTAAAACATTAATTTAATATTCTGGTTGAAATATGCATATGGATCTGTTGAGTTAAAACTTTTAAAAACAATATCAATGTTTGCTTGAAGCAAGCCTTTCTGTTTTAGCTTCATCATTAAAACAGGTTGATATAAAGTGTGGCTTCTTTTTTCCTCACATTTTGCAAAATTATAATTATCCAAAATGTACCCGTGACATTAATGGTTAAAATCAGCATTTCCCCTGTCCTTGAACCTGGTTTTAGTGTGATGTCTTCTCAAAATTCGACCCGAATAACCAAGCCCCAATGAATCTTGACAGCGGGTACTTCCCAAATGAGACGAAAATGGACAATAAACATGGTAATGAAACTAGTGAAAAGACATTCATTACTAAAGTATTTCGCGAACGACCTCTAAATTTTCTTCCGAGCGATTTAATCTCCCGGTTTCATGATCATACAACGGGTACTGACAAAAACCTTCAGTTTGGTTATGTTTTCATTTTACACAGAATGTTTAAAATGCCGAAAACTGTCTGTTTTGATATAACAAAGGAATTTAAACTTGAACACATAATACTGCCAACAGGATAATAGACGAGAAGAATACTAGAATATGCATTTCAACATGATATGCAGTTGTAAATAAGACTGAGATTAGATAAAAGTGGGGATGGAAAAAACATATGTTTAACAGATCTACCATCAAAAATGGCTTATAGTCCATATAGGGCTCTGATGTAATTGAAGGTAATCGTAGAATATGATAACAGACTTGACATACTCACGAACTTGCATGTTGCCTACAAAACTTAAATCTACATTTAAATAAAATAGTCTCATAGTTTAGCAAAAGTTTGTATCTTACTGTTCTGTCCTATCGTGTTCCGTTCTTGTTTATCCTGTCTTGTTAATTTATATCCTGTTCTGTTCTGTTCTGTTCAGTTCTCAATGAACATGTACCTCACCTATGTATCTATACCGTTGTATCGAACTGAGATGTTTGTGTGCAATTAACAAGCAAGACAGACCTACGCAATATATGAGACATAGTGTATGTCTGTGACACTATGCAACTTGTTGTTTACGTATGTTTGACATGAAAGTATGGCGTCAAAAATGATAAATAACTGTACTTAATATGTAAATTTCAGTAAACTGTAAATTAAGACCTAATGAGGTTTAATTTAAAATGCACATTAATTAACACGAATGCACCACATGATGACAATTTACATTACAGTGCATTATGCCACTGACGTACACATACTAAATAAAGACTAATTTACTGGATCTGTTTTTGCAATAAGGACAAAACAGGCATTACTGTCATAAAAGTAGACTTGTATTTTCATACCTTAATAACTAAAGCTTTCGACAGATTTACATATGCTGGAGTGCAAAAACAGAAGTACAGAATCTTATGATACTTCAATTCAATATGTCTGATACTGACAAAAGTAAATAGAATAAAGAAATTCGTGCCGTTATACACATTCAATCAGGCAAAAGCAATCGATTCAACGCTGGGTATAGGATAGATATCAAATAGAGGTGTCTGTACAAGGCACCTACAAAATCAATTCAAAACACATAAAACCACAATATTGTCGCATCCTAAATGTCTTTATATGGCCCAGCATGGTTTCTTACAAAGTATGCCTGTGTACTTTTATAACGATAAGCACAATCAATCTGTGCGTTCTTTGTAAAGCTTGTCTGTATAAGACGGCGACATGCAAGATGAAAATAAATGAATTAGTGTAGCAGCCAATGCAATTATCTGCAGTCACTGGTGTGAACTAATACAATGATAAGACAGGAGCGGCGCTCCATAGTAATTAATATAATTATGTCTGCGTTATGGAAAAAACAAAATGTAAAATCGTGGCCACATATGTTATTGCACCGATACAAGTTCGAATTCGCCATTGGCTCTATCGAATATCTCTTATCTATATGGAATCCTGGTCATAATAATACAGCCTAGTGTATACATGTACATGTCGTAGCCATAACATAAGACTAAATTGTAAGAAAATTATTCACGGGGTTTGGGGGCTATACAATGTAATCATGTAACATTTGACCCCCAAAATGACCTTGTCCTTTGTCGTCATAATGAGATGAACATTTGACCAAAGTTGATAAATATCTTGGAAATATAGTCTTGTGACCTTTGACTTTTAAGTGTGACCTTGAGCCAATGTGGCTGAAAACCGGATTCTTCATGTCCTCTGAATGAGATAAACATTTACCCAAAGTTTTAATAAAATACTGCAAAAGGTTTGAAAGATATAGAAACAATACCTTTGACTCTAAATATGACCTTGACCTTTAGAAGGACTGACTATAACATGGATAATTCATACTGCTTCAATGAAGTGAATTTCTGACCCAACTTTTAAAAATTATTTCCCTGGGTTGAGGAGGTATAGTCTTAACCTTGAAGTGTGGCGTTGACTTCGAGCAGACATTGTATGGGGAACAGCTTTGAGAATTTATTTAAAAATCAGTCTATGCATGTAGAAGTTGTCAGGCTGGACATGGAGTAGTTGGGGACTAAGGGAAGGTTCCATATTGCTTACCATATCCACACTTAACAAAGGAAAAGACAGCACGCCTGCATTATTATGACCGCGAAACTGGAAATATCTAAGACATTTTGCTTGAAGTTTTGATACGAAATATGTCTGTAAGAACACTGATGCAGATTATGCTGAAGAACATGCACATAGTATGCTTGTCTGTGATAATACGGAATATGATTTAACACGCAGGCTCTGGAAGTTCTGCACACTAATTTAGATACAACGGCCGTGGTGTAACTGAAACGAAATGGGCACACAAATTTAAAGTCAACTGCACGCAACAATTGAAAATCTATATATATAATCATATGTATTCTAGAGGGTACTCAGATTTCCTCCCACTCGAACGCCCACATAGAACACTAACGTCAATATATCAAGTAGTATGATTAGTAGTATTGTAATTCAAATATAAGTGAAGTACTATGTTGAGTTATTCAGTGACAATAGAACTATGGTGCGAAATGTTAAGGTCTTGTAGATAAAATCATTTTTTCAATTTTTCAAAACTGCCATATGTCGTAATAGAAACGACACTATTCTATCCAATAACTCGCTCGTGCAAGTTAATTATAAATTATTGCTGTTGCGCAAAAACGACTCCGATGTTAAAAGATTATATCGCCAGAAGCAATTATAAACTCGTATATCTTTTGACAATGCCAAAAATGGCGGAATGTGAAATATTCTATCTTATAATTTCTGTTACGGTATCTCAGTATGTATTGTGAGAACAAACTGCAAAAAGTTCGCCAATCACTTAATTCAAGTCCCATTATATTAGTACCCTGTATATGGCGCGTTTGCGAACCTGTGATCAGCCAGGATTATTAGGATGAAACTCTTGCAAAAGTATTTTGGATTTAGGGAAGTGGCTCTACGTAAGAATATTTGGATGCTTATATTACGACCAGTCGCCTTAAAGATTTTCTAAGATATGATTTAAGTACACTTTTGAAGTTGCGGGCATATTTAAACGCGTCTACCATAAACTGGTTAACAACCCGTTTCATATTGCCGTATTAATTCGTTCTTGGGCGGTTTCCTTACAAAAAGAAGTTGTAGGTGGATTCAATTATCCGTAAAAAGTCATACAACAATAAATCATTGAAAGAGAACCACAAAATTGTGCGTATAGTTGCTTCCACCTACAGGTTTTACAATATTACATTGTATACTTAAGTTTAAACCCATTTAAGGTCAAATTCGATAAATTGCGTGCAAAATTTTGGCAGTAACTTAGGGTGGAACTTTGACACACCTGTAAATAAACGTTCAAAACACTCGACCATTTATTGCCGAATTAAGAAAGAACACGGTGAAGAGAATGACAGTCCAGCCATAATTCCCCGCCATTCCCGAAATTGTTCATGGATTCTCGAATTGACAGAAACAAACGGAGCATCATGGTCTCCGATGCTATTTTGTAGAAACTATCAACTCACTTTTCGCTATGACCGTTTGTTTCTGTCAATTCGAGAATCCAGAACAATTTCGGGAATGGCGGGGAATTATGGCTGGACTGTCATTCTCTTCACCGTGATCTTTCTAATATGTGTGCGTTCGCAGACAACAACTTCGTTCCTGACCTAGGATCACGAGTTATTGATCGGAAACCAAATATTCATATTCACTATGACCTTGACCTTTCACGTCCACTGGCCTAAAAAGCATTTCTACTGGTCATGGCAAAACTCCCTATCAAGTTTCGGGATCCTTGGATAAATCATTCTTGATTTAATGATAGGGAAATATTTAAATGTGCATGTTCACTGCCTGACCTTAAAACTACTGATCTCGAAAGCAATATCTCATCTCTTGGTCATAATCAGTCACCCTATCAAGTTTCAGGATCCAAGGCCGAAGTGTTCTTGAATGCAAACAGACTGGTTTACCGACGGACAAACCGACAGATGTGCGAAGTAATACATGTGCATATTACCACTTCTTCGATGGAAGGGGCATACACTTTTCAATTTCCCATATTTCACCATGATTTTCGTATTTTATAGAATTGAACCTTTGCTTCTACAGATCAGTATTTCTATCAAAGTGCAATAAAAGGTCTATGCCATACTGTCGGGAACGGTTTTCCCCATTTTATTATTTGCATTTTTAAATACACCGGAATTTTGCTTGTGGTAAGTAATTAAACAATGACCTAATAACGGCTGTATTACGTCTACAAATGTTACCATATTTTGGTTATACGTTTGTTACTATGTAATACAGACTTTGCTACTAAAACACGTACGTTTCGTTTCAAATCGCGTTAAATCACGTCCGTTGTGGAGATGACAGGAGGTCAATGTAGATTCTCGACTGATAGGTAAAAACAATTGTACATTCGCGGTCTACTTCGCGGATTATCACCACATCTATGTAAATGATTTTTGTAAACAAATACCGGGAACGAATGTCATACTTTGACAAATTAATAACAATGAAAAGCTAACCATGTACATTCTTAAATTCTAAACATGTGCTGTGTACAAAAATGAAACATAAAGTGAAGATATACTTAAAAAGTAAAAAAAAAGAGAAAAAGTTTCCGTTGTTGTTGAAAATGAGTTCAACCATCCTAACAATCATGACTGAGGAAAAAAGATGGCATTTTCTATTAGCTGTATTTCTCTAAACTTCTTTTGTCCCCGTAAACATTGCCACTGCTCCGTTAATATGACATGTGTACATCTGTCAATTAAAATCGAAACATTTGAAATATTTCACTTTTGTTTTGCAAATACACGACTCTTCTTAACATAACTACTATACATGTACATGTGTAAACTATGCAAGTTGGACTATATACAGATCTAAAGTTTTGTAAATTATAACATGACATTCCGTATTTAATGCAAGCGTGCTACTTGGCTTCCCTGCGAATGGTTTGATTTCTGCGAGAAAGGCATTCACTTTTGAAGGGCTATACTGAGACCGGTGATTCTTTTGATGGAAGAACGGCGTGAGCTGCTGATAAATTTTCATTATTCTCTTCATGCGAGAAAATCATACGCTTCTAAACGCCAGTTTTCATAATGACATTTCACTGATGCAAGCAAGACATGCGTTGCTGAATGGTTTTAATAATTGATTTCATAATAGAATAAGTCATGCGACACTTGATTTGCAGGAACGTAAGAAAAAATGCTTTTAACGGCTTTCAAAACTTGATTTTAGTGATACAAACGACCATAATGCGAAATTAATTTTATTCAGGAAAAGATGTACAATCAAACATGGGAACAAAGACCACAGGGCAGAAGAAGATTGGCGTTCTTCGGAAACAGGTGGTTTTTATTCACAGGTTTTCAACAATATTTGAATTGTGCTCCTTTGCTGTTCTTTGTTCACAGAGTAGTCTGCATTGTCATGTGGTCTCAGTGAACACATGGTAGAGTTAGACTGTATAAAAATGCAACTACGTAATAACTTTAAAATTTCAGTTCGATTCTAATTCATCAAGTCGTCTCCCTGTTTCATTACATGTAAGTAAATCAGTCAATTTAAACCACCCTCCCCTTTGAAATTTCGTAGTGACCGCTAGCGTTTCAATCAGACAAAATAGACGGACTTTGATCTGAAACAAAACAGACAGATTTTATGAACGAATGTGAAAGACTTTGTAAACAAGTTTTGACTGATGACTGTAAGGACTGAGCAGTTTTTGTATAGAGACGTGGGATGAAGCTGTTCTTAAAAAAGTAAACACATTAGATGTCTAGCTTCTAACAGGTGCACAAACAATTAATCAGGTTGGTGTACCATGACTTTTTGTCAAAGTTATCATGTGCATTAGAGGATGGGCTTATCAGCATTTTCTAGTTTATTCTTCAGCGTGCGTTTAACTGCATTCAGCTTGACCACAATGGAAGTTGTGGTTTACATGAGCACTATCGAGCCTGCTTCCTGGGAAACCCCTATTCATGTGACTGGTACTTTTCGTTGATAATTGGTTAAAAGCCGAGACCTTGGAATAAACTGGAAACTTTAACCTTAAAAACATTGTTGTAATTGATACACGGTGTCCACAGCCATCATGTCCGTCATCTTAATCACTAGATTCTCTATTTATGCGAGAGCAAACTTTACCATCGTTCAAAGTGACATGTATGCTGAGACAAAGTAAATTATTCGATTACATACAGATAATCAAGGGAATTCGCTATGAAATCTGGCAATGAAAATTATTGAGTTAAAAAAATCTCCCGACTATCATAGGAACGAACTATTATAGCTCTGTGTCATAGTCAATTTTGAAAATAAAACTTTTAACGGTGTTTAGTGAAGACAAAAATATATAAATCAATATGACATTGAAGTTGTGGAACTCAAACTTGCGAAAATATCAGCCTATACACAATCCAGTGTTACCTTATATCTTACACATGATGCTGTTATTATTTGAAATAAAAGCATACAGTTACTGTAATTAAATACATACGTCACGAATTTTTTTAAAAGGACAGTAACGAGTTTTACATTTTCTTAACGATTTTAAAAGGTTTTATTGATACAAACGCCGATTGTCGTTTTTTTCACAAAACCAAAGTGTAAGATCAGGTCTAAAATAATATGTACAAGAAGTAAAAACTGTCTTAACATACCGTCTTGAAGACAGCTGGCTCCTAGTCCTAATATTTGTCCTTGAAACTTTTAAGATGAATGGTCGTCGTTTCACGATTCAGTATGGTGTGTGTATATATCTATACTTAAGTCATCGGACCGCGAAGACGATTCATGAATATTGATGAGCCTGTCACCATTAAAATCGATTCAAAAACAAGAAGACGCTGTAATAAAGTGTATTGCGCATATTTGGGTGTACAGTCAAAACATATTTAAAACAATTTTATGGTACATATAAGATGGTTTTGATTGTCTAAAACTTCATGAAAACACCGATACGAACATCAGCTGTCAAAACCGTGAATGCCTTCTCTGGGCTTATTCCTGTAGTGTGTAAGAACATTCTAGAGAAAACAACAAAATTTGCATGATATTTGAACATCAAAACGCGTCGGTCGCCGATCGTACAATATGTGTATTATTTTCAGTACTAGCACCAAGGATCCATTGTCGTCCGAGCCGGACCCTATCTATTTTACACTTTTTGAAGGCAGTTGTAGCCGTTGAAACGATGTCCCAAGCCGGAGGTTGTTGGTGCTTAATACGCACACACACGCACGCACGCACGCACGCACAATGGAAAACAAAAACAAAAAAATAATTACATTCAATCGTTAGTACTATGGTTAGACTAAACTATTTCAAGTGTTTAAGGAAGGTCTAATACTTATTTCAAGAGTCCACGTGCACTTTATTTGGTAATTTTATGAATAATTACATATACGTGTATCTGTTCATTTTCTGTACGCTGCATGCAGGTAATTCTTGGAAACTGTCTAATGAATACATTGTGATCGCTTCGTTTATTAAAGCAGTTGTATCCTGGGAGTAGCTATGAAATTAACTTTTTAAAAGTACTTTTGTACACGTAAGCTTGGCTTTCTTGTTTCTTATGAGAAAGAGCGGCCAGCTGGCCGGGCAAACATTCTTGTTATGTCTCAACATTGAATTTATCAAAACTTGGAGTGGTTGCCTTCGGGCTGTTAAGCAGATTCGCATATTCAAGGTCGCGTTTTAAACTTGAATGGAAACAATTTAAGTTAATGGGGAATAAAGTAAACGAAAATGTAAGACGATCTGTATGCTTCTAGGTGGTCTGTCCACTTAGTGAGGAGATATTTTTTGTTCTCACTATCGGAAAGTACGCCGTGAGCTCTTAACAACGCGATTTTCCTAGATTTAACTAACACTTGACCCGCTCACAACCCTGGAACCCGGCTAATTCCACCCGGGCTGGAAAGGGCTGTTGAAATTAAAACAGACTCGCTTATGTCAGAACTAGACTTAGTAACTTACTAACGTAGTTTATCCTGGAACGTGCGACATGTTACCAGTGACCTCGTCTTCAGCTGCTCGAGTTGGCATCTCTTCAAAAATCGCATCACGGGATTTCTATGAAATTAGAAGCAACTTTACCGAATCGTGTTTTATTTAAATGTGTTGTTTTTCATTTACGTGTTATTGGGCTAGCATCAGTATGTGCTCAAAATATTCACAAGGTCACAAAATATTTCAAGTATAGTTTTCTTTCTTGTATAATCTACTTCAAAATACTAAGGCAATTGAACTTCTCTGGTGGGACACAGTAGAAACCGAATCTGCATACTTCGACAGGAGCAAGTCTCAGAAAATATACATACATATATAACTTCTATGTAGAAAACATACTTAGGTCTCGATTTTATTGACAAAGTACGTCATTAGGGAAGGGCAGTGCATGGGTGCAACTGTATCTCACCTGCTATTGCAATATGCAAGTAATTGGCGGTTGTAAAATCATTTTAATACTCTTCAATCTGAGAAAGAGGTGAAAAACATAACAATTCTAGTTCGTGGTTTTTGTTCCGTTTATTTCATTTTTATCAGCAGATTTTTCACAACTTCAAGTGAAGTAACACAGTGAATGCACAATAGGTAAATCACAGAAATATTATAGTATTCAGTTTTTATCACCCACATAATTTTTACAAGCACGTCAATCAAAAGACATGCTGACCTTTGATGTAAACCACACATCCGTGAAACTCTCGTAATTTATTCGGCCCTATCTTACACCAAATCTTCCTTCAGAAGTCCTCTTACCCCAAATTTTATAGCCAATGTATTATACTGGGTTGTTTATACTAATCTATCTCTTATTATATCTATAAAAAGATCGACAGATGTCTGCCTTCATTGAAAAACTAGTTTAATTAAAAGCAAATTCTCTTTTCGCTTAATATTTCATAGCAATTAACTTCTTTTGCAAAGATTTCTGCATCATAAACTTGTCATAAAAGGCACTATATAGATTTTAGCAAGTTTACTTGACGTCTTCTTTTAAAAAATTACTTTTTCAACCTGCATTTAGTGGCTTTGTTTGTACACTGTATTTTGAGTTGGTGACACAAAAACACAAGAATGTAAATATATCATGACAGTATCAATGACTGAGAGCATGTACATTTGTACAGTATGTTATTGCACCACTTTAGTGTAAACTGAAAATAAATGTTGCGTGTAAAACGCGCTCTAGTATGAAGTATAGGGTGTCATTTCTAAATCTAACATCAAAGTTGCAAAAATGTGTAACTGTATATTCAGAACTGGTTTGTATCAAACTTCTAAAATAGTTGGATGTTTTCACATTTGACCTAATGTAATTTTTTGTGTTTTCAGTCTCAGTCTCAATGTTCCTTGGTACACACTTCCATCTCCACACATATACAGTGAATTAACAGTCCATAATCTGTTAAACTGATGCTAATTTTTACTACTTTAGTTTACTAATTACACATTTGTGTATCTTTTGTACAAATACCACCATCAGTAATGCACCTTGACTGTCTTACAACTTTCATGATAAGCACATTAGGCGGGTGACATTGCTAACAAAGTTACAGTCTCTTGAAATGATAAACAAGTTGTTACAATAGTCGATATACATAACAAATGAAACTATAACAGCAGCTTTATTACTTATATTAGTGATGATATTTTTTCTATGTTTTACGATACCTTTGAGCAATATAAACATGGCAAGGCAATAGAATGTAACTAACCAATTAAATGGAAACTTACAACGTCAGTCAGTGAGCCACCAATCTTGTGTCACCTACCATAGCAATTATAACAAAAAGTCATTTAAAATACAAGAATGTTTGTGTACAAATGTATTTTTATAACTTGAGAGCTGTCACTGTAGGGTTTATACTACTATAGGTATGCACCTGGTGCGAGACTTCCAAATGAAATTGTCACACTCTCTGGTGGTCATGATAATCTTGAACTTGGTGCCCTACATGCGTTACATACGTTTTTTTATCATTCCGACTCTCGATCAAGTTGATGTGTAAGTTTGCAGAGTCAACATCATACTTCAGATAATAACAGGAGTCTAAATGTCACAATGAAAGTCAAATGAAATCCCTGTGTTACAGGTCTACATGCGTTTACTTCAATTGCAATATAATTGCAAAACTGAGGTAGTGATAATCGGCTATTCAAAGTTCAAACTCATAATCGATTGTAATCACTAATTCACGACCTCCATTTTGAAGGGTAATATATCGTTAATATTTGTGAGCTAGAAAAAGAATTTGAGCTTCTGAACATAAGAAAGCTTCTGAGTTTCAGAGTTACTGTAAATATGTTATGGACTATAGACTCTATACAGATGTTATAGAATAGTGAAAATGAAAAGTTTCAATAGGAGTTATGATTTAGTGCTACCTAAAATCGTCCATCACTGGATAAAACACTCTTTGAACTAGTACAGAAATAAATATGTACTCTCTCCATTTGAAGAGATAAAATTCCTTTTAAATTTTCTTGTTCATTAATGGATAATGGGACTTTTGATCTCCTGTTCCTTACTTTACACGACCATTTATCATTTTTATGTCTGTGTAACAAAGGCCTACATCGGATTACAGTATATCATATCTCATGAGATAATCATCTCACTAAAAGGGATATAAGGATAACTATATAAATAAAACAAATCTTGAATTTCAAATCCGTATTTATATTACGCACGCCCTGCCCAAGCATTTTGATCTCAATCATTTACCCATGACTCAAGACCCAAATATGGGTAAAAAAGTTGCTGATGTTGCCTTCTCTTTCATTAACATGTACATAATAACCTTGAACATGAAAGTTGGTCAGTGACATTGGATATATTTTCCTCTATCTAAAAGGATAATACAGGCTTTTAAAAACATACATGAGGTATTAAACGTAGGTTTTGAAAGGGGAAATAACTATCAACAAACTATAAAATGTATTACAGACATGACAGAGAGAGTACTTGGCCTTTAAATGTTATCAGCAACAGTAATCACTGTGGAATGGTAACAGCTATAGAAAATAAGAGCAGGGTTGGTTAGTCACTGGGTTTGACACAAATGTGTACTGTAATATAAAACCTTCAATAATTCACATAGGTAGTTTTCTAACAAGAAATAAAGTTAAGACTCAGGTACGGTACATTAAACAGTTAAAACCAGTTTCCACAGGCATTGCTTTCAGGACACCTGCTAACAGTAAAATTTGTTTTCAGGTGATCTAAACATATGCAGTTAGACATTCAATCTGTATAATTAGTGCACCATTTAACAGCAGCTACTGTTTTCTTAAGCAGTCCAATGCCCTCATATCCCTTTGTTCAATGTTAGAAGTCATCTGTATTCAAGCAACCACCTGTTTTAAGCATCCTTTTCTGTGGCTAAGTGACTATTTAAGTCTGGGTGTTTGACAGTATGTACATGTATTCAAACTGCCACTTAAAAGTTCTTTCCATGATTTCAGCTATCTTCCAGAGACTATGTTATGTAAGTTGTTTAAAATTTCTCCTTCTACCTCCTCCTTTGGTAGAAATATTGTCTGTACTTTAAAGGCAGTCACTAATACAAATTTCATAATTATCACCTTTAACTTCATATATAGAGATCTTTACAAATCTGTAACAACATAAAATCCCAACACAATGAATGAATGAAGCACCTGCAGAAAAATACTATCATTCCCAAGTCATATTTATCACATTCTGTGCTCACAAGTGTTTCATCTTTTCTGAATCTGTCTTAACTGTTTCTTTTTCATTCTCTTTATTTTTGCAGTGTTCTTGATCTGAAAGAAAAACAACCAAACAAGTCAGCTATTCATTAATTTAACATCAGCTATAAAACTAAGAGTGAAAAGACGGCCCTTTCCTTCACCAGAGATGTCAGATGAAATCACAACTGAAGGAAGTACATAAGTTGCCTATTGGGTCCACTGCATATTTTACCAACAAAGTTTCTGGAGAACGAAACAAAAGTCGTCTTCTTTTACCAAGTACCAATCATTTCCTATGTAAACTCTGCTGTAAACTTGACCTACCAATGTCATGATTAAAGGTGTTATCTACAAATGTTATAATTCTAGGTGTTACTCTATTTCAACTATATATAAGGTGTTTATAAAGTCTTTTGATTACAAATGTGTGCGTATGTACAAAAAATGTAGCGTGGCTTCTATTTTTATAGATTTGTTTCTTACATGTTTTCAATACATTCATTGTATTATAAGAATCTTACTAGACCATGATGACTATTGCAATTTTTTAGGATCATATAAAGCAGTCTACTATAAATATACCCTATATCAAGTCATCAACAAATAACTGGAGTACTGTAAGCAATACATTAGTCCCCTACTGGTTTAAAGCCTTCAGGAAAGTATTTTTACAGGAGGACAAAGTCTAAAAAAAAAAATCTAAAGATTTTTTTATTATAAAGGGTATTTTTACAGTTTCCATTGCCATAACAACCACAATCTTGTCTGATGAAAAATTAAAACAACATGCATAATCTCTATAATATTGCCCACTATACGCAAACCAAGTTTCTTTTGACTAGATGGACCCCAGACGAAATGATGGACTGAGGTTAAAACCTAGATAGTATCCTCTGGTGAAACCTGTAAGGGACTATTAAACTAAGACAATGAAAGATGAAGGGTTATACAACATGATACTTACAGGCTGAACTATTTCTGATTTCCGTTCATTTTCTAGCCGTCTCTTCTTATTTTCCTCTTGCCTTTTACGCTTCTCCTGAAAAATTTAACATAGAATACTGGTATGAACCACAGTACAATACAAGTATAAAACAAAACATGACATTAACCTAAATTTTAATGATAGAGGTTGCATCCAGGTGACTTGAATGAAACATGATCTCCATGACAATGCCAGTTTCACCAGGCACGTGATTAAATTTGATATTGTCGTACTTGCCTATCACAGATTTCTGCAGATCCAACAAGATCTGTACCTGCAATATCATATGCCCCCATTTTTTAACTCTACAACCTACAGTCTACTAAATGCTGAATAAAGTTTTTAAAAAATATTCATGTCAGACTTGGAAAGCTGTACCTCCAATTGCTTGTTTCTGTCTTCTTTCAACTGCCTTTCAAATGACTTTATAGACTTCTTCTCAGCTTTTATCTTCATCTTCTTCTCCCAACTTGTCTTCAATGACTTGTCAATCCTCTTTTCTGAGAACCTTAAAACATTCATAAACAATGAAATATTGAGGAAATACAGTCAACATTGTATTAAGAGACCACCCAAGGGACCTTCAAAATCCGGTCTTTTAATAGAATTTGTGATATTTCTCTAGACAGACATTTTTTGAACCGTTAATAAACTCTTTAACCACGAAAGCACCAAATTGTAAATATCCTCTTTTCCGGTATGGCGACAAATTCTTTTTCTGTCACCCGGTGCATCCTTTTCATATTCTGACATTAAATCCGCTTTCAGTTTAAGAATATTTTGAATTTGCGTTTTTCCAACTCCAAATTCATAGGCAATTTTCCTTGCACTTTTATGTTTAGATTGTTCTATAACAGAAATCCTTTCGTCAAGGGTTAGAACCTTACTATATGCCATGGTGGCAGTGACATGAAAACTAAAGGATAGTTTGCTTATTTATCTTCATATCACCTCAAATATTGTTAAAAAAAGATTGTGAAAATGGTGAACACTTTCACCTATTCATGCACCATGAAAATGGTTGTTTGTTCGATTGTTACATTTAATTGACGTATTCAATGTATATAGTTGTGAACAAACTCGCTAATTACCCGGATGAAAAATACCATCAATTCATTTAAAAACGGTAGCTTAATATATATATTTAGAGTAATTGGGACCAATTTTTACTGGCCGCTGGTCGCACAATAAAATGGACGCTTAATGGAATGATTTTATAAAGTGAAAACGGTCGGGAGGGATTTCAAGTGGTTGTTGAATAGAAAAGTCGCTTAATGCAGGTGGTCGCATGTACAAAGTCAACTGTATATAGTCAATATATGACCAAGTTGCCTATGTTCATGATGTAAAAGTTCTTTGCCCCTGCTTCAATACAGAAAGAAAGATATTCTATTTATAATATACTCAGGCTATAAACATGATAAACTTGTTTTGGTTTTACGACTTCCACTCCAGACCACTACAAATACCTATGCATTGAGAGAAATGAAAGAAATAGAGGATAATTGTTGGTTTCGATGTAAGATCATGATATAATTTCACCTAGTGGGCACCAAAAGTGATATTTTCACGAGTGGCGCAGCCACGAGTGAAAATTACTACTTTTGGTGTTCACGGTGAAATTATCATGATATGACATCGATACCAACAATTTTTCTGTTTATTTTTTGTCTCAAGCTCTACTTTGTTGAGTTTATTTCAATAAAATGTCGAAAATTGCGGTAAACGTCACCAGAAAGCATCGCAAGCATGACGTCATTTTAACGACGTAATCGCCATATGGCCAGCATTCATTACGCTCGGTATACTTTTTGACATTAATCCGGGTAACAAATTTAACTAGTTAATAAGTATCGTGATAATTATGTGGTTAACTACATAGTTATGTAATAGTTAGTCAGATAAGTATCGTGATAATTGTGTCATTAACTAGTTATGTAACTAGTTAGTCAGATAATTATCGTGTTAATTATCTGATTAACTAGTAACATAACTAGTTAAAGACATAATTATCACGATACTTATCTGACTAACTAGTTGATAAGTATCGTGATAATTATGTGGTTAACTAGTTATGTAACTAACCATCATGATACTTATCTGACTAACTAGTTACATAACTAGTTAACCACATAATTTTTACGATACTTATCTGACTAACTAGTTAACCACATAATTATCATGATACTTATCTGACTAACTAGTTACATAATATGTTAACCACTTAATAGATATCTAAAATATCATTATGCAGGTATTTTGGCAGTACTGGGCAGTAACATACAGTTTTGTGTTGACATAAGTATCTGTTAATATCGATAATCAGATATTTATCATGATAATTAAGTGATTTACTAGTAAATATAACGTGATAATTAAGTGGTTATGTGGTGGCAGAAATATGCCACCATACAATTCAACATTTCAGTTTTTCTTTAATGTCTTCATTACAAGCAGATTATACCTCTGAAAATACCTTTAGATAAGAGAAAGAAATGCAGGTTCTTTCGCAGAGGTTTATAACCCATTGGACAACTATGACCAAGTTTTCATAAATGAGAGCACTAAATTTTATGATTTATTGCCAAAATTGTCTTAGATAGGAGCTAAAAATGCCTAATTCAATGAATAAAATATACAATGGCGAAGAAGGCTTTGTTGTGGCCTAAAGATTAAGTTGGGAATCTTGAAGTTCAATAACCAAAGAAATAGAAAAAAACTCCCTAGAAGGCGTCCCCAATTTATACTTTTTGGCACAACAGGAAAAATAAAGTAATAAGAATCTTTATAATTTGGCTGAACATTCAAACATCTAGGCAACCGAGCTAGCAATGTACAAAACAAGACTTCGTGACTTTTTATGAAGCAATTAGCCAGTAGAACACACAGTAATTTAAGAGATGTGATTGGTTACATGTGATGCGCGTTCCAATCAAATGTGTCTTAGCAGGGAGGCGACATTAATAAAAGGTCAAATACTGGAACATATACCTGTATATTATGAAATGTAAAGGTCACGAAGTTCAAAAGATGCAACGTAAATGCCAGGCCCGTTACACTTTATAACTCACAATAATGACTTTTCAAATAGACATAATGGATTTATTGCCAAAATTGTATTAGAGAGGAGCTGAAGAATGTCCTACTTCAAAGCCCTGGCGTAAGAAGGTTTTGTTGTGACGTAACAGATTTAATTTCATAATCTTGAAGTTCAATAACCAAAGAAATAGAAAAAAAACTCCCTAGAAAATTTGTATTCTTGGGGAAAAATGATGTTAAATCTTTGTACTATTTGAACGAAAATAACTTGAATGAGATATCATGACTGAAAAATAACTTAAAGAAGTTATTTAGTGAGTGAGTAAAAGATAAAAATAACTTGTAGAAGTTATTTTCAAAATAACTTAAACAAGTTACTGTTTATTATGCAAAAATTGTATAAATTGCCAGTAGCCAACAATAGGTGTGAGAGCGTACTGAAGTGTAGTAGCTCACCAGGATTAGCCCTAGCCGAGTGATACAGTAAACGACTTAGTCACGCTTGAAAAGTGGGCCAATAAATGAGGCATGAAATTCAACTCCAAGAAGTGTTACATCACTGTACATTTTGAGTGTATGGCAGAAATCAAGTCACTTTTACCAACTGGATAATCATATCCTGCAGCAAGTAGACTCGAATCCTTACCTAAAGATCTTCAATGGAAAACTCAAATCACAAAAATTACAAAGAAAGCAAATTCTACTTTGGGATCTCTCTGTAGAAACTTGAAATATTGTCTATTGGTCTGTTAAAGGTATACATGTACATATCTCTAATTTGCTCATCCTTGGACTATGGGAGTTGTGTCTGGGTCCCATACCACCTACAGGACATAAATGCCCTTGAAAAAGTGCAAAGATTAGCAGCCTGTTCATTAAAAATGACTACAAGTCATATTCAGACGGATGTGTTACTGCTATTCTGGCTGACTTAAATCTACCATCTTTTGAGCAACGTCGACAAGAGTCAAGATTGACTTGTAATGATGTTCAAAATGGTACCGGCTATAAATGCTGACAAAGTCTTCATTCAATAAAGGCAGAAAAGACAGATCTGACCTAAAACATTTGGTGACTTTGTAAATTCAAACCCAGTGTTAAACAGTGTTAAAGTACAAAACTAAGAACAAAGAGTGTTACATCGTTCCTGAAGCTAAATCAGTGCAACTTAAAAACTCCTTCGTTGTAAAATTCACCCTAACTATCACTTGAACAACTTTTTTTTTTTTTTTTTTTTTTTTTTTTTTTTTTTTTTTTTTTTTTTTTTTTTTTTTTTTTTTTTTTTTTTTTTTTTTTTTTTTTTTTTTTTTTTTTTTTTTTTTTTTTTTTTTTTTTTTTTTTTTTTTTTTTTTTTTTTTTTTTTGTTTTTTTTTTTTTTTTTTTTTTTTTTTTTTTTTTTTTTTTTTTTTTTTTTTTTTTTTTTTTTTTTTTTTTTTTTTTTTTTTTTTTTTTTACCTTAAATAAATTTTTGTATCTTTGATTCGCTTCACAAATCCCTGCAGAAACAATATGTGAATTGAAATCCGCCCTTCAAAAGAGCTACTAATAAATCTCTAGCGCACCACAGCAGTAAAGATACCAGATATGGTTACTACTACTGAACTACATACAGATACTGATACAGTAAGTGCAACGGTGTGAGCTGGCCAGTTACCCGCCCCCGTTAGTATATTTTGGCAAGTCGGAAGCGATACTGGGACGGCCCTTAAGAGAGATTGTCTGTCAACTTTGATGCAGAAATTCCAAGAGTAGAGTAGGAAATTAGTAACACCCAAACCAGATGCGAAAGAAGTCGTGTCATCAGATGGCTAGTGTTTCATTGTCTACCCCTTGTACTGTTGTCAGACTAAGTTAAGATAAGATTTATAATAAGTCGGCAAGACATAATAACATGTGAACATAAACTCTGTAGAGCTTTTATAACCGACAATTTTTAAAAAGTGTATAAAATCAACATTTCTGCGCTAAAAAATAATCTATTTATCTTAACATAAGATATGTTTTAGTATCCAGAAGAACCCACAATCTGTCTCTTCAACTTATCTATGACTGTCAGAAATTCGTAAATACACATAGTATATACGAATGGCCAAAATAGCTAGTTATTACTGGTTGTCATTATCATTGAAGAAGAAAAACGCCAAGTTACTCGTGGACTGTGAAATTTAACCTCGCGAATACACATTAAAAACGCATATTACCTAGATTTCTGAGATTTCCAAACGCGTCCTGATTTTGGTTTTCCTTTCTGTACATTTTTTAAGTGTTCCATACTGTGTATTTTTGTATTTCGTGCAGTATTTTTGCTTTATCTTTGATTTTAATGAGAAAACATGTGTTTACAAAACACCGGAAGTGTATGACATATCTAAATTCCGTACGGCACGACGTGCAGTTTTGATTATCTGCTAAAAAAAAATTTAAATCGCATTTATTTAACAGTATTCTCTCTGGTTACCAAATTTTCTGCGTTCTGTATGAGGTATATATGTATTTTATGTTTATGGAAGTTATGTTCAGGTTTCTGTCTTGAGTCCACGATGACCACAATGATTTAGCCGCAAAAGTGAATTATGTCCGGATGGTGACAAGTTCGGATACACATTTCTACCATTTTCATGGTCAAACAATGACCTTTAACACTTATTTTGTTTCTGCCTTATTTCTAAGAAAATCTGCTCCCACTCGCAATTTTGCCTAGCATAATTTGCGAGGGCCATGTGTTAGAATCCCACACTGGGAACGACTTTTTCCCCTTTCTGTAATTATTTTGTCCTGTCAAACTTATCAATAGTTGGTGGTGAGATTAAGTGTTTAAATCATTAAACTGAATAACATTGCAAAGGTAAGGTCACTTAAACTGACAAAGATCAATGAAATAGCTTGATCGAGCTATAAAATCAACTTTTACATTATAGTAATTGTTTACATTATCTTTATTAAATATACACTCCATGGAGAAACCTTACAACCTTTATCAAATGCAAAATATATAGGGGTGGATATTTTAAAATATCTTTCTTGGAACACTCACAGCGATAGAGTCGGCACCACAGCGCTCTAACAAAACATTAGGGTTCATTTGCAGAAACATCGTTACAAAAAATGAACACGTCCGATCTCTTGCTTTCAAAACACTTTTTTTGTCCCCAAGTTGAATATTCACCTCAAACTAAAAAGAACATAAACAAGATTGAGATGGTGCAGCGCTATGCAATAAGATTGGTTAAAAGTAACTTTTCTACTAATTCCAGTGTCACACTCACACAAATGCAATCAAATTTGGGCCGGAGGTCCCTTGCAATCTTGCTAGGCTTATCATGTTCTATAAGATTTATCATAATTTAGTTGGCATACAACTATCTCTGTATCTTGTACCTCTAGTCAGGTTTACTTGCCTCATGCACCCATATTGTCTCTGCCAGGTACACGTCGGCACAGATTATTTCAAATTCTCCTTTTTTCCCCATGCTGCAGTACTCTGGAATGGTCTGGCTCATCACATTACTACCATGCCTAGTTTGAACTCTTTGAAGCAGGCTGATTCAGAATTAAGCTACTAGATCATTAAGGATGTTTTTGCCACTTTAATCTTTCTCTCTTTTCTACTATATTTTACACAAGTTAACAAACTGATTGCTTTTATTTTCACTCTTACACTATCTATAGGGAACTTTCCCTGTAGTATTTTAATGTTTATCTCTCACTTATTTTATGGCATGCATTCCTGTCCATAACACTCAAAAGAGGTGTGACAGTACCTATAGATAGATAGATTGATAAGTATCAATTTTTTGACAAGCTTTGTCATCTTTGGCCAAATGTATATTTTAGACTTACTGACATTTCAAACATGAGTTACAGAAGATGAAATTGTTACATAGACATAATTTTGATTTGAGTGTAACTGAATGTTTTTCGACCAAATGCCTTGGAAGCCTATCTTTCAGTACTGAAGGACTCTGATACTGGGGACTCACGTCAAATATGTAAGCAGAGCAACACTACTTTTTTGTCTATGTTGGGCACAAATGTTTCATAGTCTACATCTGTTTTTAGCTTGACTATTCAGAGAATATGGAGAGCGGGCGCGTTGCAGCTTTGGTTAAAGTTTTGCCGCTAAGCCTATCAGCACATATCTCTAACCACTTATCAGTTTAGTTTATACTATTTTATTCCGATGTGAAACAAGTTCTTACAACTTATATTAACGCCTCGAGACTCATTCCAGATGGAATCAACCTGCAGGGGGAAGAGGCAATGTGGATTAAGTTTTGTCCTGCCTAAGTACTATCATGCACATATCTCATTAACCACTTATGATATTGACTTGAAACTTTGTTAATGTCTCTAGGGGTGTCACACAGTCAAGTCAGATAACTCTTATATGAATTTAGTACAAATTATGGCCCTTGTTTGACTTTGAAAATTTGGTTAAAGTTTTGCCTGCTTGGTACTAAATTTGGTTAAAGTTTTGCCTGCTAGGTACTATCATGCACATATCTCAGTAACCACTTATCATATTGACTTGAAACTTTGTTAATGTCTTTAAGAGTGTCACACAGTCAAGTCAGATAACTCTTGTATAAATTTGATGCAAATTATGGCCCTATTTGTAACATTTGACTTTGAAAATTTGGTTGAAGTCTTTGGGTGTTGTAATCTATTATGGCCCTTGATTGACATTGAAAATCTCGGTAAAGGCTAGGTACTATATGATATTGACTTGAAAACTTTGTTTAATGTCTTAATGGGTGTCACACAGTCAAGTCAGATAACTCTTGTATAAATTTGATGCAAATTATGGCCCTTGTTTGACTTTGAAAATTTGGTTAAAGTTTTGCCTGTTAGCTACTATCATGCACATATCTCAGTAACCACTTATGGTAGTTATATCAAACTTAGCAATAGTGTTCAGGGGTACATTTTGTATCAAACAATTAATTTACCAAAAATGAAATATATAGTGATAGATTTTGACTTTTTTTATAATTAACTTTCCTAGTTTATACTTAATAGTTTACTTAGCAGAATTTGTTTTGCTATAATACTGATAAAAGTTTTGTTTTATTAGCAAGCACCCACAATAGTCGAGCTTACTGTCTTATACAGCTTGACAGCTCTAATGGCATCATCATCTGTTTGATTTCCAAGGGCAAAAATATGTCATCATGTAATATACATGTAGATGGAAAGAACTGAATCACTTGTCTGATATTTTTTTAGCCTTCAGTTGGAGTCTGAAACCACTGGGCCAATGTTGATGAAACTTGGCAGGGATGTTTCTTGCATGAAACTCTATCAAAATTGTTCAAAGAATTCCATTCCATGCAGAACTCTGGTTGCCGGGGAGGGAAACCTGTATTATTGCCTGTGCGGGTCACTTGATTTACATAGACATACAGGAAAAACTTTAAAAATTCTTTCTCTGAAACCACAAGGCCTAGAGGGGCGGGGTTAATATCCAGTAGCATTGCCTAGTGGACCTCTACCAAGGTTAATCAAATTATGATTCTTGGCAAATTATGGGGTTTTGAGGCGTTATATTTAGGAAAAACTTTAAAAATCCTCTTCTCTAAAACCACAAAGGTCTAGGGCTTAGATATTTAGAATGCAGCATTGCCTAGTGGACCTCTTCCTTAATCTTTTTTTTTTGTTCAAATCATGACCCCTGGTCAAAATTGACCCTACTCGGGGGTCACGGGGGACACTTGATTTTACCTAGGCATATGTATGGAAAACTTAAAAAAACTTCTTGTTTAGAAGCATTAGGCCCAGAGCTTAGATATTTTTAATATAGCATTAAGTAGTGGACCTCTATGAAGATTGTTCAAATCAGAATCCCCAGGTAAATATTGACCCTTAATTTGCTGTTGACTTTTTATTATAGACAATGGTAGCCAGGTGAGTGATATAGGGCCATCTTGGCCCTCTTGTTTTATTTTTACTCTGATGAACACCACATCATGTGCACCCTGCCCATAATACTTACAAGAGCTGTAAGGTAGTCCTAAGAGATTCATAGATAGAGAGATAGATAGTAGATTTCACATTTTAAGTCAGGCTTAACCTCCATCAGTATAATTTTCTTTGTTTTTGGGTTTCAGAAGAAATGGACAGTCAAATTGACTACAAACAGAAATACAAAGTGCTTAAGAAGAAACTGAAATTTCTTGTTTACGTAAGTACATGTACATTTATGTATGTTCTTTTAAAAACAAAGACTTAAAAATACCATAATTATAATCATTGCTTAGAAATATACCAGAACAATGAAATAAGAAACAACACATAAAGTGTCATCCAGGGTCAGAATTCAGAGATACTTTATCTTACAGTTTTGACCTACATTGCTCAGAAGCTAAGTTTTTGTTAAAAATCATACTCTGTAACAGACCTTTGGCTATTTCAACTGAAATAATTATATCAAAGGAAACATGTAGGTTCCATATTTAATGTTTACTTCAGTTATTGGTGTGGACTTTAGGTTAAAAGTATAAAAGATAAATAGTTAAAATAGACATTTTCAGATTGTTTATATTTTGTGATAGGCAATCTCATTATGTCTAAATTACCCCCACTGGTCTAGCATTCGCCTTAGGAACAGGGGGTCGAAGGTTCGAATCCCAATAGGTGTCCGTTCTGATATGGCCAGTTGGTAAGCCACCAGCTAGTTAAATAATGGTTACCGTATGCCTACATGTTTGGTACCTGGCATTAAGTGATAGGATTCTGAGGTAAATGTGCTCAGAAAAGGTCTCGTAAGTCAGAAATGTTTGACCCTTTAAGTAGGGGTTGGGAGGGAAATCTGTTTTCGAAAAAACAACCACTATTTGAGCAGAGTTATTGTCAATATATACATTGTAAAATATGGATTAAAATGGGACAGAATTAAAGTGTTCCTTTTGAAAGTGTTCAGTTTTATTGAGATAGACGGCACAATCCTTGACTCACATTATAGCAGCTATGCCAGGTACATCAATTTCTTATTTAGGGTGTTGTCATTTGATTTGCAGGAGCAAGAATGTTTTTTGGAAGAGCTGAGAAAAGCCCAGCGAAGATTGTTGAAAGTTTCCAGAGACAGAAGGTATGAAACAAAGTTGAAGTTTCAGTCAAACCTGTGTAAAGACCACACTGTGAATATAGACAAGCAAGGAGGACATGCTACACTATATACATAAGTTTAATGCTAGAAACACATGCATGTGAATAAAGACCACTTGTCACCTAAGGTCACTTTCGTTTCTCCTGGCCAGTGGTTATTGTTCACAGGTTTAACTGTAATACATAAGTTCATAATTACCGGTATGACAATTTACTTTTGCATGTTGTAAGAATGGAAAAAGGAATACCGGGCCAAACAAAAAAAAAAAAAAAAAAAAAAAAAAAAAAAAAAAAAAAAAAAAAAAAAAAAAAAAAAAAAAAAAAAAATTTAAAAAAAAAAAAAAAATTTAAAAAAAAAAAAAATTTAAAAAAAAAAAAAAATTTTTTGTTTTCCAACGTTGGTCTTTGTTTACAGGTTTGAAGGTGTACTTGTATTAGAAAAGTTTTCTTTGTGCTAAGTTACTTTTCCTCATGTCGAGTGCCTTGTAAGGTAGCAGCTAGCTATTTTTCAGTCTTTGGTTAGGATCATACTTGTGACTATTGTGCAAAATTGCCTCATTTCTGCTAATCTGAAAAAGCAGTCATTGTTAGTTGACAGACAAGTATATTTTAGGCTGCAAGACTACTCCAGTCATGTATTTTTCTGTAACATACCACATGATTATTATTTTGTAAAAAGTTAATCGTTTAATAGTTTTGAAATACCTGCCTTCCAGTGTCTTGAAGAGTTTTACTCCACATTGAACATTGTGTGCTTGAGGTAGTAAAATACTTCATCTGTGAAACAAAGATCTTTTGTTGAGGGAAATATTTCCGAAATAATTTTGTAATGTGGCGTTAATAGTTTTGAAGATGGTCTCAATGCCAGTTTAAAAGTGTATTTATCTATAATTGCATAATCTTCTGGTATTCTGTCTGTACTGCATTGTCCTCATAATTTTGTGCTGATGTGTTTTACACGTGAAAAAAATACCATTCTTGTATATATATATATATACTTTAAACTTCCTTTAAAGCATATTATAGTTTATACTATCCTTTTGTTTGTAGCTTCCTGTTGGATCGTTTGTTACAATACGAAAAATTAGATGAATCTTCTGGTGACTCAGATTTGACAGCTTCTAGTGACAGTGAGCCAGAAACTCTTCGGCCTGAAGGTGCATCTGGTGTAAAAAAGTAGGTTTTCACAAAAACATTTATATTGTACAAAGTTGTTGTGCTTTGCATTCTTTTACTGGGAGAGTTACTGACATTTTTCTTAGGGTGTTGTAGCTTGAATGTACACAAAATATGTATGTCAGTATTTTTATAATGACCTCTTTGTTTTGCAACAGGGCATGATGTCTTGAAGCATTATTTATGATAAAATCCTTAGTGATTATTGTACTTTAGTAGTGATTATTGTAACTTTAGAAGACTAGTAGTGATTATTGTACTTTAGTAGACTAGTAGTGATTATTGTACTTTAGTAGTGATTATTGTACTTTAGTAGACTAGTAGCGATTTTTGTACTTTAGTAGTGATTATTGTACTTTAGTAGTGATTATTGTACTTTAGTGGACTAGTAGTGATTATTGTACTTTAGTAGACTAGTAGTGATTTTTGTACTTTAGTAGTGATTATTGTACTTTAGTGATTATTGTACTTTAGTGATTATTGTACTTTAGTGATTATTGTACTTTAGTGTTTGTGTACTTAAGTGTTGATGTACAACCGCTAACGAAATTGATTAGAGGGGCGTGAATTCAGCACAAGTCAAAATGTAACGGTCAGAGTTCATTTCGGCGACAGCTGATCACATCTTCAAAGAAAGCACAATGCTTTATTACCCGCCGCTCCAATCAGAGCGATGCAATTTTATCCAGGTATGCTGTCAATCAATATTTACTGATAACGTGATAAAATGTGTCATAAGTGTGGAAACCGCTACTTAGGTCAGAGTTTCGACATGTCTATGGGATTGTTAAATGAATCCATGGCCATTAAAGTTATATTTTTGTCGGCACTGGTAATTATAGTAGGATTTTGACTTGTGAGCTATGACATATTCATAGAATATAAAAGTATAAAAGTGCAGTCACAATCTTACTATACCTCATTTATATCTTTACTTAACTCTATGATTAAATACCATCGATTTGACGCCATCTACAAATTTAGCACTGCAAGGGAAAAACGACCATCAAGACTTGTTTACATGCACGCGACGGTTATTCTATAGTGTATGATATTATATTTTCATAATCAGAGCCTAATACCCGTTTTGAGTTGAACATATTTGTAGATACTACATAAAGCAGAAGATTCTATTATTAAATCACCGCTGGAAATAGGGGTGTACAATACCTCAATAGCCAGGTATATTGATGATACAGGTGTTAGAGGCCGATTAAATTTCATATATTGTGTCAATGTATAAAGAATAGATTTAAATGTATCTTTAACATGGCGTGAACAAATACCCTTCATGCAAATGGGTGATTCCCTGCAGAAATGTTTATTAATGTATCTCCACGGAATTTGAAAGAGAGCAACGCATGAGAATTTGTATTGTTTTTTTTATTTGAAGTTTAAGTAAGATACACATGCCATGTTTATCAGTATCGTATGTGTACAATTAACTACATTACACGTTAACTTTATATAATTATATTAAATACGTTATTTAGTGTTTATACTAATAATTTTAGCTTGATTGTGAAGAAAGCTTGTAGCTTATCGAGTCACTCGCGAGTCCACTTCCTGGAGAAATAGTACTGGTATCATATGAGGAGGTACGGTCGTGAAACCCAGTTGGGCTCGAACACGAAACGGCCTCCGGAATGAGCAGCAGACACCATAACCTCTACACCACCACTCGCCTCTTTCTTGTTTTTTGACCGCAGTGAGTTTATCCGATCCATATATGTATATCATAGAAATACAATAAATTAAAGATATATGAAGGTAGGCAAAAACATAATTTATGTGTTCAAAGCCGATTCAGTTTTTCACCACACAAATTTTCGGTGCTTTTCCGCCATAAAAACACCCGTGGCTTTTATTGTTTTGAGATATTTTAAAAATGTTTTTTTTTATCGTTCGTACACGTTTCTACACCAAAATGTGAGCAATACCCGACAAAATGATAGTTACATGTTAAAGTTTAAGTAATTATCTGTCTCTATATGTTGTTACCCGTTCCCTCAAGTGTGTGTGTAACATGTCCATTGAATTGACATATGTTTCGGCAGCTTTCATTTAAACAAGAGACATAGAAGGGCCAGTATCGCTTAGTTTCCGCACCATAAACAGTCTAAAGTCATCACTAAAGATGCGTTATACATAAATTATTAACTAGTATAGTATTAATCGGTAATTGTAAAAAAAACTGATAAAAGGCGGAGTTTAGGAAACCAATATTGGGCGGTGCTTCATAGCTACTTTGACAGGCGAGTCGGCAATGTTCAAACATTTGTGCATTGCGTTTGATGTTATCGGTAAACCTCCTGACTCTAATCAATTTCGTTAGCGGTTGTACTTTAGTGATTAGTGTAATGTAGTGATTTAATAGCACTCTTTAGTGATTTGTGCACTTTTCCACAGGTAGACTTTAATTAAAAACCTTTTGCAAATATGGATGACCCATTATATCAAAAGACCAGCTGAGAGACAACAGTACTTTGTTCATATAATAGTAGAAATATATGTACACCAACAAAAATTTGACATAGACTACCTGTCAACAAAGACCGCTCCACTTTCTTCCAAAAAATGGTCATTGTTTAATGGTTTGACACAAGTGGTTGATACTATATTTTGTCACACTTTCAATGTACTACAGTAAGTGTATTTATATTAACTATCAATATAAGTGTCAGTAGTGTATGTACATTTGGTCAACATTTAGTTTGGTACTGGTATTTATCATATGATAGACAGACTGATTATGATCTGCACTGGTAGCAGTCCTGAGCTTCTACCAGTATATGTTAACTTGACAGACTGTTTGACTAATATTTCACCAGTGAGTCTGCTAACTGAGAAAAGCTTAGTTTATATGGCAAAAAATTTCTGAGATGAAATTGTGACATGAGCCGGATTGGAACAAATAGCAGATAGAGCTACACTTTCCTGAATAATCCACTGTTTTTCTAAAATATTCTGGTGTTTAAACTACATTTAATAAGGCCGTCTAATGTGGAATAAGCATAAAACTGATTGCTATCTTTCAATTTCAAATAAAAAGAACTCTGAAATCATCACATGCATTTTATAGGAGGAAAGGCGGCCTTCCTGCAGGATTTGACCCATCAGCTGTTCTAGGTGGAATGGGATTCACAGCTCTTGCTCAGGTATTTCTTTGTTGTACTCATTATACATTATTTAGAGGATAATACACAGCTGATTTGGGCGGGGACGTGATAATAGGCCTGCAAGGAGCACAATGGCATGAGGGCTTTAGCCTGAGTGCTTTTATGCTGCTGAGGGTCAATTACCATGTATTGCCATGGCTCAGACTTGAATAATCATCTCTAGTACAAACTATACAGTTTCATTCAGTATTCTTATCTGAAATGACTGTTGATACAATGGGCAAGAGTTACTAGTAATAGAAAGAACCCTGTAATGCACATAATTCAGTGAATAATGATTTAAAGTCACACATTTATGTCACTTTGTCTTTTAATGATCTCTTTTGATAGCAATTTGATTGATTTCTCAATTGGTTTCTCTGCAGCAACCATTGTAATCAAGTGGTGACATCATTAGTATACGATGACATCACATCCCTTTTCTGAGGCCAGTTTATTGCATAATCAGCCTTCACGGGCTGAATATTTTGTAACACCCGGACCGCATTATATAGTCACTATAAAACTGTACAAATTTGAACTACATGTACAAATAGTAATGTATGTATTATGAAGAGTTATTGTGTCAAAGACATATCACGGTCAAAGGTCAAGTTATATTAGTGCATATTATACCATGTGCTTGGATTATGTCTCGCAAGGCAAGAGTTTATGTTTACTGTAACTTCATACTTTAAATGAGTATAAGAGTCTCTCTGACCTGACTATAATTTGGGCACCTTGAGAGTTCTTTCTGGATTAATGTATTGTAATTTACTACTATTGAATTTTTTTTATCTTTTAGGGTCCACCAAAGAAGAAAGCAAAAACGGCAGTAAGGAAGAAAACAGGTAAGTTAATATAAGAAGAAATTTGTTTTCTTTATAAAATAATTCATGAAGCTTTGATTAGTTTTCTTTTTGCTCATGAGGTGCAAAAATTGTTTTCAGTCTTTTGTTGTCAATTCATCATTTAACTTGTAAACTTGATAGACAAGACATCTTATACTCTATCTTAATGAAACTCAATATCAGTGTTTTTTCTATGAATATTTGGTCAAATTAAAACTGGGTTGCAAAATCATGAGGTCACTAGGTAAAGTCAAAGTAAACCTTGTAAATAGAACTGTTTTACCCCTACCCCAAGTCTTTCTGACACTTGGCCAGATTGTTTGTAGGTCTGATTCATTAGGTTGGAGGCCAAGGTTACAGTGAACTTTTTCAGTTCAAACAATGTTTTGAGCCTTTCCTTACCACATTTCCAAGGAAGCTTTCATTTTTTGCTCAACTATTTGGAGGATAGTCAAAGCTTTGAGCGTCACACTTTTGAATAAAGTTTTGTGTGCAAGTGCATATCTCAATAAATAGCACAAATAGTAGAGATACTGCTTCCAAACTTTTAATAACTTTTTCTAGGTCATTAAATTTGTTCAACGGATCAAGTCCCATAACTTTTTCAAATAATGTCTTAGGAATGAAATGAGTGTTATGTGAAACTCTACCATAATTGGTGAACAAATTCCATTTCTCAAAAACATAATGGTCATTATAGTGTGTATATGACAGGACTAGCTGGGATTATATGCCATTATAATAAACTTAAAGAACTCTTCTCTTTAGGAACTAGAGAAATAAATATTGGATATATTTCATAGAAATGTTCATTGTGTTACCATTTACTGAAACTGCTCAACAGTTGGTGATTTGTTGAGAACAAGGTAGAGTTGGGGTGGATCATTGATTACCATAATTCTGTAAACTACGTAAATAAAAAAATGCAATGGAAGTAAGTTGAGCAATACAGGCTTATTGCGGCCATCTAATTTTGCTTATTACATTGTGTACTTTTTATATTCCTCAGTTACAAAGAAACAAACCCCAACTAATCCAATGTCAAGGGCTGAATTAGAGCGCCATTTAGAATCCAAACAAGAAATATTTGGTATAGAAAAGACACCAGCCTTTCTTCCATCAGAAATTTTCAGCAATGACAACTCTAATTTGGACAGGTAAATTTTGCACAATTTTGTTGATCAGCTCATGCTGTATTTGTGTTTGGTCTTCATCAGTTTCTTTTTTTGTCGATACGTATGCCGCTTCAACTATTTCAGTCATTACAGTATGTACAAAACTGCCAAATTTCTCTCACATAAAGAGACATCGTTGTAAGCAGGGCTCGAACCCATGATCCTCAATCAATGAGAGGCTATAATGATTTCAAGTCAGTGGCTGTAACCACCCATGGAGGTGTACCTTTATCAGTTTCAAGACTGACTTATAGAGCAACAGGATGGACAAAAAGTGATTTTGTTGTCTAACAAATGTGAAATACATGCATCTGTCATCATTGAAGCCAAAGCTAGCAGCTTATTGGTGTTCAAATCAGGTCTTGATGAAAACATGCACATTTTATTTTCATGTTATTCCTGTAAATGTTTGGGAACTCATAAAAAGGCCTGGTACACAATAGTTTCTTAAATCATCGTATAGATCGTATATTCTGTCATATCTGGCTCTATTCTAAACTGCTATTGTTTACTGTTGCAGTGATGCCATGATGGACATTAAAGATGAAGATGATGATGACTTGATTATAGATGCACCACAATGATAGACATTGCCACATAATATAGTATTTTATCGATAGTACCAGATTTAATGTGGGGAAAGTCTGCTGAACAGTTGTGCTTATCATGTGTACAGAAAACTGACATCTGAGTAAGGTGTTGAAGAACCTGAAATAGTAAGCACTATCTGAAGGATGAAATCAGACAGGAAAAAAAAAACATTTAAGAATTGAAGTGTTCCAGTTAAGGCAGTGCTCATTTACTCCTCGGTGCAGATTTTGTGGAACATGAGTATTGTTGTATCAGTGGCAGCTTTTAAATGATGAATTGATAAGTCTGTTTTTAGCTCACATGAGTACTTTGTGCTCCAGGTGAGCTATTGTGATCACGTAGTGCGTGTGGTCCATCAAGTGTGTGTGTGTGTGCCTGTGTGCATCTCAACAATTTTTTCAAATGGCATAATCTCCTGAACATCTGGACAGAAGATGATGAAACTTAGCAGTTATGTTCGATGGATAGTCTTGTGCCAAGTTGTTGGTAGGTTCCGGTCGATGCGGTCGGTCGGCAGGGCGTTGCATTTTCCTTGTCCGGAAAATAACTTGAAAACTACTAGTTGGAATTCAATACAACTTCATACAATGGTCAAGCCATTGAGAGGAATTGGGCAGTAGCACAAGAACTATAACTCCATCTAGGGGTCACTAATTACAGAGGCTTATTGCCCTTTGTTATTTTCCTTGTCCGGGATAACTTGAAAACTACTAGTTGGAATTCAATACGAACTTCATGCAATGATCAAGCACACTCAGAGGAAGTGCAGTGTAAAATTGAACTCTATAACTCTATCTTGAGTATTTAGTGAGTTATTGCCCTTTGTTACTTTTACATGTCATCATACGGACAATAAATTGAAACTACTGGTTCGGATGCAATTGAACATCATAGATTGGTCAAGCACATTGAGAGGAAGTGCAGTGCACAAGAACTATAACTCCATCTTGACTAATTACAGAGTAAGTGCCTTTGCCATATTACTTTTCCTGTCCGGGCACAACTTGAAAACTACTGGTTGGAATTCAATACAACTTCATACAATGATCAAAGCACACAGAAAGGAGTGCATTGTAGCATATCTATAATGGTATCTTGAATATTTACTGAGTTATTGCGTTTATTAGTTTTTCCTTGTCCAAAGCTTTTTTTGAATACTATTAATTGGAATTTTGTTACAACCTCATACAATGGTCAAGTACATTTAGAGGTAGTAGCTCACAGGAACCATAACTCCATCTTGACTCATTACAGAGTTATTACCCTTTGTTACTTTTCCTTGTCCGGAGCATAACTTGAAAACTTCTGGTTTGAATTGAATACAACTTCATACAATGGTCAAAGCACATTGAGAGGGTGTGCAGTGTTCAGAAACCATAACTCCATCTTGACTAATTACAGTATAATTGCCCTTTGTTACTTTTCCCGGCCTGGAGCATATCTTGAAAACTCCAAGTTGGAATTCAATACAACTGTCATACAATGGTCAAGCACAATGAGAGGAACTACTAAGAACAATATCTCCTTTTAGTTTGTTTGCAAGGTATTATGTTACTACGAACTTCTTCAGTTTATAAAGCAATCCTTTTGGGGGTATTAATCACATTTAGTGATAGCTCTAGTTTCAAATGGCATAATCTCCTAAACATCTGGACAGAAGATGACGAAACTTAGCAGTTATGTTCGATGGATAGTCCTATACCAAAGTTGTTGAAAGAATTCCATTCCATGCAGAACTCTGGTTGCCAGGGCAACAGAAAGGAAAAACTTAAAATATCTTCTTCTCAAAAACTGGAAGGCCCAGAGCTGAGACATTTGGCCTGTAGCATTGACTAGTGGACCTCTACCAAGAGTTTTCAAATCATGACCCCGGGTCAAAATTGGCTTTCCACCCTAGGGGTCACTTGACAATTTCAAAGGTTTGTTTCGGAAAATTTGAAAAATTCAAAATTCTTGTATAAAACCTCAGGAGCTAAGATATTTGGATTTTAGCATTAGTGAACCTCTGTGAAGATTGTTTAAATCAGGAACCCCATGTCAAAATTGACCCTTTCTGTTACGCGATTGTTGACCTTGTATTATAGATGGGCTGTAAGCCCTTTAGTGCCGTTTTGAGCATGCATTAACTGTTCAATCACTTACTGTACAATCCAAATTGAAGAATAGAATTTTGATGGTCCGAATTTAAATTTATTCTTTCAGCAACTTACCGTCTTGCTAAATGCAATTGTTGAACATCTTTGATTGCTAAAGCAGCAAATTAGAATAATTGAGTCTGCATGAAATCCTTTATAATATTATGATTAAAATAACTTTATGTGTCTAATAAATTCATATTCAGGTATGCTGCACATACTGAATCAATTCAAAACCATTCAAGATATCATGCTTAGGCAAAAATGCACAAGAACAGGCATTGCTTTGTTGCAGATCTTGAATGGTTTGATATGCTAATGAATTTTAGTGTAGAAAATTAGGTGTTTTTAGTACAAATTATTTTCTTTGATTACATGAATATTTTGTTATCGACTGTATTTTTGTGCTTTGTTTCATTTATTATCTCACAAGAACACTAAAAGTTTAAAGTGAGCTTCTATGATATCCTGAGTTTTGACATTTAATTACTTTGTGAACTTACAGAGGCCTTGATATGATGATATTCTTTTCATCAGTTGGAAGACTTTTAGCATCTTTGCAGTTTTTATTTAAGTGTATATGAAGCAGATGCCTGGTCACCAGGCCTGAAATATCTTGTTTACTAATAAATATCTAACTGTTTTGTTCTAGAGCCAGTCTACAATCCAGTGCTGATAATGCTGCCCCAGTGTATAAAACAAAACAAAATAGACTGGAAACACTATAGAAATATAGTACATGTACAATGTATATAGAAAAAAATTTTTTTTTATCAGACTAGTTAAAAGTCTAATGAAGTAGCTCCATCTAATTTTTCCTATTTAATATGTACATTTTACAGTTCGTCAACATGAGTTGGAAATAATTCTTCCTTTATCAAACATTATCAAGACCCCAATCTGCAAATCGGAAACAAATCCCTGCACATTATGCTCTTCATTATGAATGCATGTGTTTATTTCATGTATGTATCATCTCCCGCCTACTCCGTATAACTAACTTTCCCAAACACTCTTTCATTGCTGACAAAATTTTCAGTTTGTTTCTAACATTTGAGCTTTTTCACACAAAGATACATGTAGTAAACTTTCTATTGGATGCCTAATGTCACCTATTTATGGCGGCTGAAAGACATGACTTATAATCCTTAGTTACATTTGCTGAACTTCCAACGTACAAAACAAACATCATTTTCAAATACCTAATATTGTCCTTAAGGATTTTATCTATAAGATTTTTGCCTGCAGGTCTTCAAGTTTAGTGCAGATTTTCAGCATGTCATTAAGTTTTTCATACTGTTCATACTGTCATAGGACCAAAGTGTGTTATGTAAATAGTACATTTGATCAGCAGTCTCTTTGGCCTTTCTTGCTGATGTTTTGCCTGTTAAGTATTGTCATTCAGATGATATTGCATATATTTATGCACTAAACAATACATAAATTGTCATTAATTACACAGTGTACACTGATTATCAACTTAAGATGGGATCACTTCCTATTTAAAAGTTGGTTAAAAACTTTTTTTCATTATCATATTAATAAATCCACATTTTACTGGTTTAAATGATGGAATTCACCAAATAATTATTACAAATTCCATTTCTTAATCTTAAGTATCTATAATATAATGTAGGAAAATAATTCCAGATACATGTTGTATATTGACTAGAGAATCTATTCCGGTTTGCTAAGGTAGCTTTCTAGGGAAACTATTACCGTAACGGTTCGCTAGACACTGCCTTTGTTTGCTCACCTGTCACTTTGAAGGCCAAGGTCTTTCAAATAGTACTATTTGAAAGACCTTGGCCAGGCTGAGCTTTTAGGATGGATGATGTCCGTCGAAATAAAACTTGAAACTTGCTGAATAAAGAAAATAAGAAAACCGAAAAAGTCAGCCTAGCTTAGACATTCATGCTAGTAGAATCTTTTTATTTTATTAGGAAACTGCACGAATGATGATATAATAACTCACAAACGGTATACAGTACAGTACAGTACAGTACAGTACAGTAGTAGTTGTCTAAAAATAGACTTGGCAAGGATATAATGCGAAGGTATCCGAAGAAACTGACCATTTCTAAAAATAGACTCGACAAGATATGTGTTGTGTTTAATTGGGATGAGCCGTAGTGCAGTGGATAAATCGGTTATGACCGAGAAACTTTCTTCAACTGAGACAAAAGCAGCTTGATTTCTGCCGGCGATACTGACTCCGTTGGTTTGTCGGTAGAACCACTGTGCTAATTCGATACCCATTCTTCTGTATTTCTTTCAACACGTTGTCATTCCCTTTATATATGAACATATTTGCACAGTCTTATGTATAAGCCAACGTTAAGTTTTCGTTTGTGCAGGTTCGAAACCCATGTTCGATTAATTTAACATGCGCTTTTTTTCATTTAGAGGAAAAGTATTTGTTACACATAAAAACTGAGACATATCTTAATTTGTAGCATGCAGTTACTTTAATTCAACTGTTCTTGACACCCGGCGTGCACGCTGCCTATCATATTCGCGAGATGCGTGAGGCAGTATGAAGGGATAAAACTCATTAACTCACAGTCTCAGCCGGATGATCCATCTCAGTCTGTAACTGAACGTACGCTCTCCGTAAGTTCTGATATTTATTCCATGAGCGCTTACTGGTTTGCCGGGACTAATTCGAAATTATATAAATTACACTGAATTAATAAGATCTAAATTTATTAAATAGATCGCATTGCTGTCGTAAAATATTACTATAACTGGAACCTCATCTCATGATGAATGACATATACGCTATTCATTGCTTCGCAAATTCAGTTTTTTTAGGCTTCATTTCAATAAGTTAAGTCTTACTTTCATAAACATATTTTTGCAAATGTATGGTAGCTAACTTCAACATTTGTGTGCAATATCTTCGTACGAGTTATCTCTTTTAGTATGCGCTTCATAAGGTCAAAACTTCTGTCATAATTCGAAAATTGTTAGATACACACATTATTATGTTTTTATGTGGAGCCGCCTTGACGCAGTGGTAGCCCGTTCACCTCAGGATCGAAGTGCCCCGGGTTCGATCCCTACCATCGCCATGTCGGCAGTGTCCTTAGGCAAGACACAATTAATTCCACATTGCCTCTCTCTCTTCGAGGTTGATTCCACCTGGAATGAGACTCGAGAGCAATTAATATAAGTTGTAAGAACTTGTTTCGCAATCGAGTATAAATAAATTAGTATAAACTATTATTATGTTGTTTTTTTTTCTTCATTTTATTCACAAGTAATATAACACTTATACATTTCCGTACCGGGTTCTTATTTCGCGAGCTATTTTCGGATTCTAGACTAACCACGAGGAAACTAAGAAAACCGAAAAAAGTAATTCTAGCTACTGTAAGGCTTTCATGCTAGTAGAATCTAAATCTTTTTTTTGTATTTAGAAACTGCACGAATGATGATAACACGAAAGGAATCCAGTACCTTCACAATTCAACAGACCGTAAAACTTAATCATACAATATGAAGCAGTAATTGTCTAAAAATAGACTCGGCAAAGTACTTTAGCCTAGTATATGGTGCGAAGGTTTCCAAAGAAACCGACCATTTCTAAAATTGTATATACTAAATATTTGTTGCACAATATCGGGATGAGATGGGTGGACTATAACTACAATCTAGTTACTAGATTTCTGTCCTGTAAGAAGAAGAAGAGAAGAACCCAAGAATCTTTCTTCAACTGAGACAATAGCAGACACTGATCCGATTGGTTCGTCGGTAGAACCACTGTCACAGTGCTAATTGGATACTCACTATTTTGCATTTGTTTTCCACTTTCATATTTTCATTCCCGTTATATTAATGTATAAGCAACAAATAATTTATGCAGATTCGATACTCGTGGGCATGTTCGATTTTTATATTAATTTAAGATGCGCTTATGGGCGGGGTGGGCCCGGCCCGTGGGCGAGGGCCCCCCGGGTTCTGCGAGTTAACAGAAAAACGTGCGAAACCTATTCTAGCAAAAAACCCCAGAAAAACAACTTTTAAAAGACTAGTCACTAGGTGTTTTAAAGTATCATAGGTGGAAGCAAAGAAGCCGACTCCGTGTCGTTATGGATACGGTTTTAATTAGCGGTCCGGGGCCTTACAATATTTGACCTGATCCGCCTGTTGAATCTTGTGCGGTTAAAATATTTAATCTACAGTTTCAAGGATTATATCCGGAAAAACAACTGAAAGGATAAACAATTGGATATGGTGATTCTACAGAAAGGCCGAATGTGAAAGAGGAATGTACACGGCGTCCATTATTTACATTGGCCCTGTAACGTGCATAATAAAAACGGGTTATAACGGCACGTGAGCGTGAGAATCCCCGTTAACACACGTTTTTTCTCCTGTTAAAACACCGGCAAAATGGGCAAAAACTGCACATTTTATGCTAGAATTTTCATTTTAACAGACCAAGCGTAGGCTATCTGTAACACATAAACACCGCTACATTTCATCTTGACATAGATACGGACCCTTATTTTGCACTTAAATCTATATAACATTTTTGACTTAGATTTTTTTCAAGCTTCTTTCAGGGAAAGTGTTTCTTTGATAAATCTGCATGATGTACCTAAAGCGCTACACACTCGGACGGTATAAGTAAAATGATGGCGTGTAGCGCTGTGAAACCAGTTGTCAGCAAGGGAAAGAAATAGTCAAACTAGTCTTGTAAGATAAAGGATATTACGCGAAGGTTTCCGAAGAAACTGATATCACTTCTAAAAATAGATTCAACACGGTTTATATACTAAATATTTGTTGTGCAATATCGGGATGAGCCATAGTGCAGTGGATAAACCCTAGATCCTTCAACTGAGACAAAAGCAGCTTGATCACTGCCGGCGGAAATACTTCGGTTGATTCGTCGGTAGAACCACTGTGCTAACTCGATACTCATCCTTTTATATTTTTTTTAACTTCCCCGTTATATTGATGATATATGCACAGATTTATAAGCAACGCATAAATTTTCGTTTGTAGAAGTTCGAAACCCAAAGACATTGTTCGAATTTCAATCATGTAACATGCGCTTATTTTCATTTTAACATACCAAAAGTATTTGTGACACATAATATTTGTTACATTTTAGCTTCTTTGTTATTTGCAGTCCATTTCGTTACTAACAGAAACACGTCCTTGATCTCCCGGTGCTTGTTAGTGTTACTCACATAGAAGTAAAATAGCAATAAGGATGTATCGTGTACTCGTGCATTTTATTACTGTATTTGCATTCCCGTTATAAGGATGTTACGTGTACCAT
>JAFMSR010000007.1:7794070-7836076 GCA_022818135.1 Saxidomus purpurata
ATATATAGTTTAGGGTTGAAGTTTGGTCACATATTGTCATAAGTGGCAGGTGAGCGATATAGAGTCATGTTAGCCCTCTTGTTTTAGCTCATGTGAGCCAAAGACTCGGCATTAGCTATTAGTATGAGTACATGTATTTGGTCCAGCATAACTCTACTATGTTTTGTCACTTTTGAGATATCATCATTCACACTGCCAGACCACTTTTAGGGGACCATCGTTGTCATACATGATTTGTTTACTGTTTATTTATATCTAAGCTACAATTATTGTGTGACAGAATGAGGATGATTTTATGTAAGTGGCTTTTAATATAAATATATTTATTCTCTTATTTTTTAGACTCATCCAAGTGTACGGATCAAGGGGACAGAGACAAACTACATCCCAGTTCAGTGTTTTGACCCAGTATGTGCTGACAAGACCCCTCACATGCACTGTCCTTTCTGTGTAAAAACTGAGTTGTATACAGACCCTGTTATTCTGAAAGCTCACTACAGAGTTAAGCATGTTGATAAAGGCATTGAATTCGCAGGTGACATTTTCTGTATTCAATTTGTTGCATTTTTCAAACTGGATAGCAAATGGATATTCTCATTGTATACTCTATTGATTTTCTTAAAACACACTTTTAGTCAATTTGTCTGCCAAAAACACTTTTCTACCTTGATTGGGAAATATGCTATGCCAGGGACACATATATATAGGGCTAAAAGTAATAGAGTATTGTTTGCGTGAACAATTACCTTATTTCGAGGAAATGTAGCCTCCGAGAAATGATGTAATTATGTACATCAACAGTATTTTCTATTTTGTATTAGTGCACATTTGCTCTGTTGTGCTATTGTATCTGCAGTCTATTGTAGGTAGATCATATTCTCTATTGTAGATAAATCACAGTTAAGCTCCACCTCCATACACAGTGTAAATTGACAGAAATACAGTACATTGTTTTCCCATAGATATATATAGTACCAATAATACGACTGCCTTTATGAGTCTGAAATTTTAGAATACTGGGAATCACAAATAGCTTTACATTAATACAGTACTCTTATTTATGGTGTACCTTTGTATTGTTTTTTTTACCAACAGTATTTTATTATGTGATGCATTGCTTTTGCCTTATGGCTCACTGTCAAATTTGTGTGTACACTTTTTCACCGTTTACTGTTAATTTAACTATGCTAACACTGCCACTGATGTATTGTGAAATACACACCTTGATGCCAAAACTTAACTTTAGAAAATTTCACAGGATTGAAAGTTCTCCGTTGCTGTGACAGATGTGATATTGTTGGTGTGATTAAGGGAGAGAAAAAGTTCAAGGGAGCTCACTGGCACTGTTACAAATGCAGAAATGGATTTAACAGAAGAGATGAAGCCATCAAACATTACAAAACCCACTTTAGAAATCCACAGACCACATTCCAAATACAGATAGCACAGGTATACATTTTAGCTTTGCTGGCCTTATGCAATGGTGACTTGTCTGTAGTCCGTCTGTCTGTTAGCTTTTCCTTGATAACTCTCTACAGTTCACAATTTTCATCAGACTTTCATGAAACTGCTCAGGCGGTTGCCTGCAATCTGTAGATGATCCCTTTTGCTTTTGGGGTCAAAGGTCAAGGTCACAGTAACTCAAACTTTGATTTTTTTCCCACTCAATGTCCCAAGATCTGTATCACTTACAGGCTTAAAATTTTGTAGGGTGATTGTTCTTACTGGATAGACTTTCCCTAACCGTTATTGGTTAAAGGTCAGATTCTTCCAAACTTTGACTGTTGTTTCCACTCAATAACTAGATTCATATGACCCACTGTCTTCAAATTTCATATGATAATTGGTCTTTTAAAATAGTTAATTCTTATTTTTTTGGGAGTTAGCAGATCAAAGTTCAAGTATTAGTGACAGTAAATTTACCCCAATGTCTATTCAGTTGGGGAGGGACATTCATTATTTACAAAAACAATGTTAAGTTGTAAAAATTTGACAGTATTCTGCAGGTCACATAAATTTTCCATTATCTTTTCACAAAATTTGTGTAATAGAGCCATGCTGTTGAAAAACCAATTGTGCTACATCCGATCATTCTAAAACCGCAATAACGGGTCACATTTTCCAAAATATTCTCACAAAACAGTAGACCTATACTGGCTTTATGGGCCTCTTGATTTGTTGTCTATTTGTTTATTTAGGGCAGATTCACTTGCCACAAGCAGAGTAAAAGTCAAAGTTTTTCATTTGCAGGACATAAACCAGCCAGTGAACCAGGCGTTTGAAACAGAGGAAGCTGCTGCTTGTATCCCTACTGACAGTTTCTCTGTGAGTGCTGGACTTGCAGACGGTGTATCAAGTATGTATCACAGATCAGTTCTATAATAATAATAATAATAATAATAATAATAAAGTCTTTATTTACAGAGGCTACACATTTGGTGGACCCAATCTTCCATGTGGGCCTCTATGTACATAATTCTTTGTATTATACACTGACACTGGTCACCTGATCAAAAACTGTCCTTCAGGTTTGTGTAGAAAAACACGGACCTAATATACACGTGTATATTCTTTTAACTCAAAGTGCCAGAGTGAGCTATTAGGATCGCTCACTGTCTGTCGTACGTTCACATTTTCCTTCAAGCGGCATCTTGTATCACAAAACCACATGGCCAATGTTGATGAAACTTGGCAGAGATGTTCCTTGCCATAATTAGACTATGAACATGGGAACAAATTCAGAATGTTATATTATTATATTGGATTCTTGAACTAACAGATATGGCAGCTACTTCCTGTTATACTTTCTGCGCAGTTTCATTATGCTAGAACAAGTTGTATGAATCACTCATTTCACTGCATTGCTTTCAAACTGTGTACGCATTTATTCAGATATTGCACAATTTTCCTTCCCTATTTTATTTGAAGGTCATTCAGGCAGTTTAACGCTGTTAGGCAGAGGTTTAGATGGTATGGTGTCAATGCCAGGGGTAGGAGCGGTGGAGACAGTGGGAGTCACAGACACACAGACAATTATGATCATACAGGATGATGGACAGGGAAACCTCGGAGTACAGGAGCTCTGCTCTACACAGGTAAGGCTCACTAAGATTGCATGTAATTTTTATGAGAAAGTAAAAGGTGTTTGTGTACCTGTACTTCATTCGGATTAGATTCTGGTTTTGGAGGCTCAGTCAAAGAGTTTTGAGGCAATACTTTAATGCTTGTAGTCAAAAGTTTTGGAGTCTGGGATAATTTTTTAAGTTAAAAATTGAACCAAGAAGTAAATGTTAAGATTTTTGAGTTGCAAGTTATGTTTTTAACTTACCTGGCTCAAAGTGCCAGAGTGAGTTATTTCAGTCATACCTCCTGTAACATTTTCCTTCAAACGACATCTCTTCTGAAACCACTAGGCCAATGTTGATGAAACTTGGCAAGGATGTTCCTTGCATGAAGCCTCCGATAGTTTTCGAATAATTATATTCCATGCAGAACTCTGGTTGCCATGGCAACAGAAAGTAAAAACTTAAGCTTATATAGTAAAAACTTTCTGTCTAATTAAACTTGCTAAAAATCTTTACCTCTGAAACCACAATGCCTAGAGTTTGATATTTGGCATGTATCATCGCCTAGTTGACCTCAACAAGGATGTTCAAATCATGTCCCCCAGGTCAAAATTGACCCTTTCTGCCGTTGATGACCTTGTATTATAGCCAATGGTAGCCATGCGAGGGATATAGGGCCATCTTAGCCTTCTTGTTTTAGTTTAGAGTTTGAATTTTAAGTCCAGAATGTAGTGTTGAGATTTGATTTGCACTCTTTGTCTCATAAGGATGTTTGTTTTAAAAGCAGTAGTTTGATACTAGTATCATATAGTATAGTAGATAGACTGTCAAGTATCTCAGCACTCTTTCAGTACAGTCGAGCTGCATTTTAATGTTATAAACTGCTCTCTGCAATGTCACAATTTCTTAGGTAATGCTACAGTACAGAATCATTGATGTTTACATATCTGTGAATATTTACAGGATGTGGATCCACCTGACCTTACTATATCTGATGATATAGAAGATAACAGCCATGATCCTGTACAGGAATTGAGGGACAGGGTAGAACAACTTGAGAAGGAGAAGGCTGAACAATTATCACATATAGCTTTACTCAGTAAAAAGGTATACGGTATTGTTGCCTCTTTCTGACACTAATGCAGTGATTTCATGTACACTACAGTATTCTGTTTTTTATTCATCTGATGTTCACTAGTCTTTGCCAATAATTTCGGACTTCTTACTCGATGCTTTTATGATGTTATTATGTCTCCCACCTCTGGAGATAGGTTGATTTTGTGCTGTCTGTTTGTAAATGACAGAGTTTGTCCAGACAACTCCAATTTTTTGTTACCTTGCTGTATTTTTATAGAACTTTGCAGGATGCATCTTTATGAAATCTAGTTGTGCAAATTTTAATTTGGGTCACTAAGTCAAAGTCATGAGTTGGAGACGTACTTTTTTTCTTGAAATCAGTCTTTAGTTTGTAATGCTCATTTACACATTTGTATTGCTTTATTAAAAGTACAGTATTAGAATGATTTACTTTCATACACAGGTTCAGTATGTAATAAGGTATAGTAAGAATTGTCACTGTTAATAATAACACAGAATACAGATATTTGTTTTACTAATACATTTTGATGGTTCACAGATTGAGGAGCAAGCTGATCAGATAGCAGCTTATAAAGTGCGAGAGCAGGGATTAATAGAACAAATACATCAGTTACAACAGGGTGTGTCAGTACCTCAGGAACGAGCTATCCAAGACTTGTGTAACCAGCTGGAGACACAGCATAAACAGCTGATCCGGCAACAAATTACGCAATTAAAACATTCACTCGTACCAACTTCCGTTTCACAGCCAAAAATGATAGTGCTAAACGCAAATGCATTAGGAGCACAGTTAGGTCATACAGTAAGTTTACAGGCTTTTGATACAAATAGTAATAACCCTACACAAGTAGTTCTTGACTTTAACAACTCTCATGCTAATGAAGTGGGCTCAAGTGCAATAGAAACTGAAATAAATGAAGTAGATACTAGTGACAATGTTGATGATGGAAAGGGGACGGATGATGTAGACAATGATAATGAAAAAGATGATAACTTTGTTAAAGAAACCCAGTATTCTGAAATTCTAGTGCAGAATTTACCTGATGAACTAGACGAAGAAAATCCAATTATTGAAAATGATGGCAGTATATGTGATGAACCTGCGGCAAAAAGACGGAAAGAAACTTAGAGTGAGGTTTTGAAAAACTTGTGTGAAATATTTCCAAATGTTACTAAGTTCAAATTTGTTTAATTGCAAAAGTTAGTAATAAATGTTTTAAAGAAGACTTTGTTTTTGATGAAAACTTGGTCAGTGCCAAGAAAATTCTTTGAATAGTTGAAAATTGAAACTGTAAACTAACTAATTTTCCCCCCAATTAATGTTGGCGTTTTGCAGATACTTAAATTCTAAGTGAAGCATACTTACTAATTCATCAATATTCAGTCCTCATCTACATGAACAAAACAGTATTTACGTTAACCTGAGTGAAACTCAAATTTCATACAATACCATAATACAATTCCTGGTCCTATGCACAATAAACTATTTGACTTGTTAAATGAAGTTAGCACAAACATGCAATTAGCAAGCTTGGTTTAAAAAGCTGGACTGTGGAATCCGAATGGTGATTAAAGATTAAATTGTAAAGTCATGAAAGTGATGTGTACAATGTATGTTAATCAGTAACAAATTGGTACAGTACAGAATTCTGGATAAATGTTGTGCATTTGTCATGTTTGATAATTAGTTAGGTACTGTTTGATTGCCAACTGCATTGTACCTTCGAAAATTAGTGTATTAAATTTTATCCATTTACCTCTTTCTAACCTGGAAATTTTGTATGTTTATTGAATAAATTTGACAGTTATACACTGGTTGCACACTATCTTCTACTTAGCACTTATTTACAAACCATGTCGGAATAAAATATTTCACTGTAACACAAAATTAATTTCTTATTTACTAATTTACTGCATTAACATATTCTAAATATGGCTTAATCAAAAGAATATCATGTATAAGCACTGGTAATTGAATTCAAAACTACTTATCTGTATACATGTACAAATTGAAACTGAGAGCGAAAATTTTATTTTATGGAAAAACTTGTTTGCATGTTCTAGTTTGTGGAAAACTGGCTTCCTCAAATATAGGGAAAATAAATTGGTTGGTTAACAGTATGAGACAGGTAAATAACTACACTAAGAAGACCAGTCTACAAATATACTTTAAGAACTTGAACCCCCAAGCTTTTTGTGCCGCCCTTTTGGAGGAAAAGGCGATACATACAGATTGTTTCGTCTGTTCGTCGGTCTGTCCCATAAACTTAATGTTGACTATAACTTTGCCATTTCTTAAGATTTCTTCATCAAACTTTACAATTGTATTGCTTATGAAAACGGCTGTGATGCCACAAAATTGTGTAGGTCAAGGTAATATTTCACAGAGTCCGAGATATGCCCTAGGGGCCCAATTTGCCTCCCCCTACTCGGGGATTATGTTATAAATAGTAAATCTTCTTGTCAGAAACTTACTGTAAGGCCTAGAGCATAGATAGTTTGAGTGTAGCATTGAATTGTGGTCCTCTATTAACTTTGTTCAAAGCGTGACTCTGGGGTCAAAATTATCTGCCCCATGGTTCACTTGTTTTATAGACTTGTATAAGGAAATACGTAAAAAATCTTCTTGTTTAATGACAAAAGGCTCAGAGCTTGGGAATTTGATATGGACATTACCAAGTGGTCCACTACTAAGATTGTTCAAATTGGCCCCAGGCCAGGTCTCACTTGCTTTATATAGACTTGTATTATTACAGAAATTCTATAAGAATATTCTTATCTAAAACCATGAGGCCCATGGCTTAAATAGTGTGTAGCATGGCCTAGTGGTCCTCTACCAATATTGTTTATATGCACCTGGGGTAGAAATTGATTCAACACAAGACTTTTATAAGAATTTTTGAAAATCTCCATAATTGCAAGGTATATAGCTTAGATATTGGCATGTAGCATCTTCCCTAAGCTTTTCTAACTTCGCCCTTAGGTCCAAATTGCTCCACCACTTTGACCTACTGTACTTTAACTTTGTTTCTGCGAGCTGTTGATGACCTTGTATTATACCAAATGGTAGCCAGGTGAGCTGTTGAGGGCCATTTTGGCCCTATTGTTTTCTTCTTACTATACTTGTAGCTTTGACTAAAGATTATTACCTCAAAAGGCACGTTTTTATGCATAATGTTTTGGTTTAGAAATCAGATTCAATTTTTGTTTCCCTGCTTGTTCTTCTACTAAATCTTTGGCATTTCTTTTAAATGTAAATAGTGCTTGGATAAAATAACTTCATGTCTAAGTTTCAAAATACCAACATAGCTCTACAAATAACAAGTTCAACTTCTATAAATGGCAAACTTCACAGACAGGCTCTAGTGAAGGATAGATTTACCTGTAAGTGGGAAAGCCACAGTATACTGTAGTGAGTTTTACAAAAATACAGGTACCTTTTTCATTCACCAAGTAACATTGTTCCCAGTTCTGAACTTGTAGTTCTGCAATATTAGGGCAAATGCAGGTTTATGTATTATAAGGTCCAAGTTTGTGATTAGTTAATTCATTTAAAAGTGGCAATATACTATCTAAGACACAATTAATTTAGGATGATGTAACAGCGATGGCATAGATATGTACAATTTACATACACAAATGTTTACTGTCATAACTGCATAAAAAGGCAGATCAAAGCAAAGATTTAGTCCTCTGTGCAAAAAATATACATATACCATATATTCATGAAACTTTTCTCCTGCATGACTGTCTCATTATCCTAAATGAACAGTACGAAAATAACCCAAAAATGGTTGACACACAACTTATGTGTGAAAAATCCAAACACTGCCAGAAAATGTGCAGAAATATGTCCAGGTTTCAAATTATTATTGACATAACATTGAAAACAACAACAACAACAAGACTGAACAACTATCAATTTAAATAAGCAGCTGAATGTTCCACATCAAGCAGAGATGAATATCTAATTATCTTATATGCACAACAATATGCAATATGTCACACTTCATTGTTTATTACAATCATTTCATTGAGAAAATACTAAGCATTTCTTTAGTCCATCAGCTGCCTTTGCAAATATTTTGTACTATTAGGTGGTGATGGAAAAGAATTTTTGAATCATTGAAATATCCACATTTCTGTTGAATATTCATATGCAATTTTCAAATTTGAATGTACGCAACATAATTTTCATGAAATCCTAAAAAAAAACCTTGGGTCATACATGTACAGTGGTGCTTACATATATCTTTGCACACAGAACAAACGATACACGCACCATACACGCACACGGAATGCACGATGAGCGCACGATAACTGATGAATGAATCATGAATGATGAGCGATAAGAACAATACACGATTCCTGATGAACAAAATGATAAATTTAAGGATTATTTGATTTACTCGGACATTTTCGTTTGCTTAACAACAATATTATTGATAGATGATTAATTACAATGTAAGAGCTGAATCGAACCCCCTTCAAGTCCTAAATTATCGATGATTTACAGTAAAACCAAACAGATCATAAGAATAATTTTTAGGTGAATAGCGGCACACATACTAATTACATCTGTAAGTATATATTGTAAAGAATCTTCGGACGTAAAGTCCCATTCGAGGTATAACCGCTACCTAGCCACTGCCATAATTTTTACAGTTACAGTGAGCACTTTACCGAATGGCTACACAGAAACAATTTACAATTAAGTGAATTCCCATATCCTTTGCGTTTGCAGAATAACACCTGGTGTAAATCTTGCACGATATGCAGAACGTCTACGTTTGGTTTCACCGGAAGTCAACATCTCTTCTTCCCAAAAATATCTCGTGAGAATAAGAAGAAAATGTAACAGAACGATAGTTTAGATAATTAAAATAATTATTTTTTTCTATTTCATCAATTTGAACTGATATTTGAACAATAATATGTCGAATAATATGCGTTTAGGTCTAGGCTAACGTGCAAACGTTCTACACGATTAGCCGTCCGCACTATCTCGGACCACTTTTATATAATTCCTATCGTTCAACGTTCATCACACGGAACAAACGATGTGTTACACGATACACAATCTGAATGATGCACGATGAATGCAAACGGAATCCACGATACACGCACGATACATGAAAATTTTGCAAAGTTACACGTGAGCACCACTGTATCTTACCAGTATACATATTTTATACGGACCCATTTCTTATTGATAAACAACCTCTTTTGCACCAGTCAGTGTTTTGATAACAAGTGTCAGAAATGAGTTGTGGAGACTACCATCCCAAGTATGTACGAGTTTTATAAAGGTAAACTGTGACTATGTGTTGATAGATCAGTCTACACTAGGTGTAATACAAAACTGTAATAATACACTACATGCATGTACTACCCAATGTATTCCTGAACACTAATTGTAGAATATGTGGAAACTTAATAAATTCTGTCACTGACTGAAAAGAATCAAACCTGCCACCTCCATGTTTGCAATCCATATTTCCTTGCATAACTGAAAGGCCTACCCCACGCAGTACATTCTATGGATTAGTTGTTCTGTGTATTTTGTGATGGTCTAGTATCATGATGAGCTATTAGTCGGACTGGAATTGGCAGCTAAAGTTGCTTGTTTAAGAAGCTCAATCTCTTTTCTCATATATAACAACTGATGACACATTTCCTGCATTGTTGTTGGCTGACTATCACTTGCTTCAGAGGACACCTCGGGGTCTTTTTGTATCACTGCTGATGTCACCGGTGTCAAAGTCCATGTTTTTGGTGTCTCTTTAGATGTCAAAGTCAATGTTTTTCGTGTATCTGTTGATGTCACTGTCGTCAAAGTCAACGGTTTTGGTGTCTCTTTTGATGTCACTGGTGTCAAAGTCCATGTTTTTGGTGTCTCTTTTGATGTCAAAGTCAATGTTTTTGGTGTCTCTGTTGATGTCACTGGTGTCCAAGTCAATGTTTTTGGTGTCTCTTTTGATGTCAAAGTCAATATTTTTGGTGTCTCTGTTGATGTCACTGGTGTCAAACTCAATGTTTTTGGTGTCTCTGGTGTCAAAGTCAATGTTTTTGGTGTCTCTGTTGATGTCACTGGTGTCAAAGTCAATGTTTTTGGTGTATCTGTTGATGTCACTGGTGTCAAACTCAATGTTTTTGGTGTCTCTGTTGATGTCACTGGGGTCAAACTCAATATTTTTGGTGTCTCTGTTGATGTCACTGGTGTCAAACTCAATGTTTTTGGTGTCTCTGTTGATGTTCCTCTTGATGTTACTGATGTTAAACTTACAGTCAGTGTTTTTGGTGTCCCACTCACCAATTTTGGTGTCACAGTTAGTGTTTCATTTTGAACATTGTTTTTCAATTTACTTAAATGCTCTTTTGAAGAGGGAGACTTGACTAGAATCACATTACATGGGTTTTGTTTTATGTCATTACTTGATTTTACTTTGAAAAGTTTCACGCTGCTTCGCCTTGTTCCAAAGCTATGTGCCACAGCAGGTCTGTTGTTGCTGATTAACCTTAAACTCTCTTCTTTTCCACCTGTTTTTTCACTTCTTAATCTTTCTTTCAATTCATTTGCTTTATGAAAAGAAGCTGCCAAGTCTTCTTGAAGCTGCTGAAACTTGACATTTCTTGGTGATCTATTCCTGTCAGGCACAGCAACACTTGTTAAACCGCTCTGTGCTGAGAGACTGGAATCAGTTTCCGCAGATTTTAATGTTTCAACCTCCTTTTTCAGTGTTTCAATGTGTGCATTTAGATCTTGTTTTTCAGTCTTATTCAGCTCAATGATTTTGCATTGATCAGTATCCTAAAGAAAAAGAAATATAACTTAGGAATTACATTTTAGAGAATTGCACCTTGGGTACATGTGCACCTAACATATATGAAATATGTACTACAAGACCCCTCCAAGATCACTATGTTCAGTAAACAGTAGAATACTTCATGATTTTGCAACTTTTCTTATAAGTATGTCAAGACCATTTGATGACCCATATAGGTTTTGGGGTCAGTAGGTCAAAGACTGAATGTTATGACAATAATTGTTTTCACTCCACAAGAGAATATTACATGTAAACTGTAAACACTTTAGCTATTGATAAGTAATGACATCCTTCATTAACATTTCATATTACACATAAAGAAATCAGAACATTCTTTTATAACCTTTTGACCATTGAATGCTTCTAAATAGATAGCCATTGAATACTTTTGCAAAAATCAAATTAGTAATAAATAGATGAAAGTACGAAATGACTAAAACTCACCTCAAAAGTACAGTTTAGAATATTAAACAATTTTTTATGTACTTTAGTGGCACATTTATTGCAGTTGCTAAATAATGAGTGATAGCAGAGATTGTAAAAGGGAAACTAAAAATTTCCTACAAAGTGGTCCTGAAAGAAAGGTTTGTCTCAAAGTCTGAATCAGTTTTCCCAAGACAACACTTCAATATGTGCAAGACTTCAAATTTTACAAATCTAATAAACTTTTATAAGTACACAATATGTAAAAAAAGTAACCTTTCTCTTCAGGAATTCAATGAGTGACTTTTGGACTGATGTTTCCTTTTCCAGCTCTTGACATTTCATCTCCAGTTCTCGTACTCTGGTTTTCATTTGCATGAACTCCCCACTCCCTGGTACTGATATGACATATGTTTCATTTCCAGTTGTAGGTATTTGCTGAAAGAATATTCATAAATTTGGTATAATGAATATAATTTGTCAGTTACAACTGTTCTTTTGTTAAACTGTTAGGCCTTGCCAGGCTAAATTTCTAATGTGGATTTGCCCATCTTCTATTTCGGACAGAACAATTGATTGTTCCAATCAGCGTCTATTGACAATGTACTGACTAAAACTGTGCAGATCATGATCAGACGGGACAGATGTGTAGTTTGATCATGATCTACACTGATCACCATCTGCACTGGTCGCAAAGGCAGGAGAATCTAATGCTGCCATCAGGCAAATAATTATATGTTATTTCTTGTACTAACTGGTCCATTCAACATTTTAGCCTACCCCTTTGAGTCCTTATTTAACTTATTTCATAAAAGTTGGTCAGTTTTAAGCATTTAATTAAACCATGGATCAATACACTGCCTGGACATGATTTGAAAGTTTTGGGCTGCATAATATTCATTTTTGTTCAAGCAAAAGAGGTTTTAACTTTAGTAAGTTATTTGCAACACTTGATACTGAGGGGAAACAATTTTCTCTTACAGGCAAACCAATAACATGTACAATGTCCTACATGTAGCTCTTGTTAAATATGGCAGAGTTAATTATAATTCTATATTAAAGATGGAAAACAGGTCATTTTCACATAAATGGTCACAATGATTCTTATTTGTAGAAGTTTTCAGAAAAAATATTGAATTACTTGAAATTCTGGATTACTTTTCTCTTTGCCTGCTTGATACAACTTCAAGAAGACATGGTACAGGTTTAGCACAGACATTAGCTAATACCAAAACTGGCAGCAAACATATTAATGGTTGGATAGGTTGCAAGAGGGAGATTGTATTTTTCCATCTTTGAAACAAGGGAAGCTTGGACACACCTGTGCAGTATAAGTTGGCATATCAACATATCCAGGCACCTCCTCCTCCATAAACACAGCTGTTTGATCTATGGTGTCCATGTCTGCCTGAAACGCGTCTGTGTAGCTTCTCTTAAATGGACTTCTACTCACTGTTTTAGCTGCAGAAGGCAAGTGTAAAACAATAATTATGAAACAAATCTATGCAATGAGCATAGAGTACAGGAAGAAGTCAAATAGCCAAACTTGACCAGCTATCACATAAACCCCATTATTGACACTTGAAATAGGCATTTTTACATATACTATTAGTAAAGTATTTTTTTCTCGACTGCAATTAAATTTTTATTATTTGCTCTTGAGACTCATTCTTGATGGAATCAACCTTGACGAGAAAGCGAAGAGTGGATGTGTAATTATCATGTCTTGGCTTAGGACACTACCACCACTAGGCAATGAAGGGGATCAAACTAGAAATAGAATGGCTCTCACTTTAACTTTCTGTTTCACATTTTCATATAAAGGTGCCCTTATCCTAGCTATAATACTTTTCAAGATCCACAAGAAATATGGAAAGTTACTACATTCTTTATAACCCTAAAATGTGTACTCACAAGGTGACATGCTCATTGTATTTAAAGCTGCAGCAGCTTGGTATGTTTCCCACTGATATGTGGACACTTCTATTTCATGTGAGACAGTTAGTCCAGATGTAGAAGGGTACAAATCCTGTAAACACAAAGCACAGATAATGTCAATGAGGTAAAAATGAGAAGCTAAAGGTGTAGGGACAGAGAACTAACGTCTTCAGTACAGAAACTTTGGATCTGAACCCAATCAGCAGTATATTAGCTCAAGAATATGAGGTGAATACACTTTGATCCACTGGAAGGTGCAGCAATACACATAATAAAGTAAAAGAATCTCAAGAAAATTTCTCTTTACAAAGACACGTTTTCCTACACTCATTGAAGGTACAGAGAGGAAAAAACGAGAATTTGAAAAACAAATTAAAAAGATTCTTGTACATGTATTTCTATGGTTCAAACTTCAAAGTGTATGATACTAATTCCTAATCAAGCTATACCAAGACAGAAGTGCGGAAAGCAATCACTTCAAAATCATGTACCTAATAGTATACAGATTTACTTATTAACATGAACAACATCACCATTGGTTGTCAAACAGTACACAGATTAGTGCACTGAATCTCACAGTTGCTGTCTGTGTTATATTCTCATCATCTGTAGGATGTGATATGGCAAGTGATTACCAAACTGTACATGCAAATTTTACAAGTTTATTGCCATGATTATGTGCAATTTGTGCGGTTGTACCGAAGGCTTATTTTCATTACAATAGTACAATGTAGTTATTCATTCCCATTATGTGATGAAAAATCTATCCTGTGCCACCTGAATTTGAAAGCTTGACTATTTGTACCATGCCCACTTTACAAAGTTTATTCGCTATGTGATAAAGAATCTAACCTGTGCCACTTGAATCTGAAAGTTTGACTGGCAGTCCTTCAAATGTGACTGGTAGTGGTCAATGGCACTGTTGCGTTTATTTAAACCATTCGAACATTTATAGCAGTGCCAGTGACCTCCCTCAAATGTTTTACAGTACATATTCCTACCCAAAACTTCACAGAGATCGTAACAGCGTAGTATTTTCAAACCTGTAAAAGTAAATTTTATGGTAAATCATTCATGCAACAACTTTGACTAACACAGACAACAATAAGAGAAAATTTATGTTTTCTACTTGTTATTCAATGCAGGATGTACATGTACATTTAAGTTGAATTACTGATGTCTCTATGGATTGTAGAGGTTGGTTTAATACGTTAGTATTAACAAATATTGACAAATAAAAAGCTCTTTTTTTGCCCCAGATGATATAACTACAATTGTAAGGCTTTGCCATCAGTATTGATCCAGCCAGATCAGACTGCATGACCATACAATGCAGCTTCAGCCAAAACCAGACCTTCCTTTTTAATCACAGACATCCTGTGTAGTAACAGAGCACTTGTTGTAGCGGCCGTCCATATTAATAACACTTCTTTCCTTATTCTTACAATGAAAAATTTAATGTAAAAACATTGGTTTTGTGCAGTGAAGCGCATTTGGCCAAAGACATGACTTTGTTGGGTAACTTATGTGATGGAACCATAGCAGCACATCAGCAGTTGTGTATTCTGTTACCTGCTAAATCATTAATTGATTTGTATTAAAAAAAAAATCAAAAAAGTGTCACAATACTGGTCTTAGCTTGCAGGTCTTATATTCCTACTTCCATTTGTTTGATTCAAGCCAATGGTGAGAAGTTATACAACAGTCAACATGATGATCAACAAGACCTATGTCTGTAAAAAAGTTGGATGCTACAGGATTTTCACTTAATGAATCCTGCATGCATTCAGTCTGAAAGACAAATGTATACCTCCAAATTCAATTGCCTTTTGCACATGTTTGTTTGTGAAATGTTGTTTCAGGAGGTCAGTGTCGGTGTACGAGTCAGTTTGAGCGCACAGTGGACAGTGCATGTGCGGCTCTATAACAGGACAGTCTATTTCCAAACATGGTACAGGTGTGAAGTTAGCCTCTGTTCCCTTTATTCTTATACTTGGGTGTGTCTGAAACAAAATATTGTAATCAACATAAGTCGGGCTGCTGTGGGCACTGGTAACACATTCTGCTCAAGATCTAAGGTTCAATCCCTACCACAGCCATGTAAGTTCTTAGGCAAGATAAAAAACTCCACATTGTGACTCTGCTGTAAAACTAACAAGAGCTGTCCATAAGACAGCACGCTCGACTATTGTGGGTGTTTGCTAATAAAACAAAACTTTTATCAGTGTAATAGCAAAACAAAATTCTGCTAACTATTAAGTATAAACTAGGAAAGTTGAATCATAAAAAAAGTCAAAATCTATAACTAGATTTAATTTTTGGTAAATTAATTGTTTGATACAAAATTTACCCTGAACACTATTGCAAGGTTTGATATAACTACCATAAGTGGTTACTGTGATATGTGCATGATAGTACCTTGCATGCAAAACTTTACCAAATTTTCAAAGTCAAACAAGGGCCATAATTTGCACTAAATTTAAACAAGAGTTATCTGTCTTGACTGTGTGACATTAAAAAAGTTTCAAGTCAATATCATAAGTGGTTACTGAGATATGTGCATGATAGTACCTAGCAGGCAAAACTTTAACCAAATTTTCAAAGTCAAACAAGGGCCATAATTAGTACTAAATTTATACAAGAGTTATCTGACTTGACTGTGTGACACCCCTAGAGACATTAACGAAGTTTCAAGTCAATATCACAAGTGGTTACTGAGATATGTGCATGATAGTACCTAGCAGGCAAAACTTTAACCAAATTTTCAAAGTCAAACAAGGGCCATAATTTGTACTAAATTTTTTCAAGAGTTATATGCCTTGATTGTATGACACCCCTAAAGACATGAACAAAGTTTCAAGTCAATATTATAAGTGGTTACTGAGATATGTGCATGATAGTACCTAGCAGGCAAAACTTTAACCAAATTTTCAAAGTCAAACAAGGGCCATAATTTGTACTAAATTTTTTCAAGAGTTATCTGCCTTGATTGTATGACACCCCTAAAGACATGAACAAAGTTTCAAGTCAATATCATAAGTGGTTACTGAGATATGTGCATGATAGTACTTAGCAGGCAAAACTTTAACCAAAGAAGCAACGCCGACGCCGACACACAAGTGACTGTAATAGCTCTCCATATTCTCCAAATAGTCGAGCTAAAAATGAAGTAAAATCAATTTGTCATCATAGTCCTAAAGAACTAACAATATGTGTGCTATTTAATGGACTCTGTTGCTTAAATAGTGTTGTAACTTTTTATATAGCTATAAAGTGTTTAAAATCTGGATACCAATATAGAGAGTATGAATATTGTACAGCATTGTGATGCAGCTTTTAGCAACTGCATCTGCAATAAATGATGGCACAGAGAAACAATAATGTCATATTTTTAGCAGTTTTAGGTAACATTTGAAAATTTTACAGATTTAGGATCTTACTATACACCCATCCCTGCCCTGGCATACATCCATCATACCCCCATCCCTGCCCTTTCATTCCGGCATGTATGCCAAATCCAGTAAAGCACAAAAATCCAACATCTTTAAAACATTCCTTGTATCCTTAATGCGTTTATAATATGCTACAAACACTGTTGTGACTGATGCATTTCCACTTTAAACCTACAAACTGAGGACTATTACCTGTAGATGTTGTGACTGATGTATTTCCACGTCAAACCTACAGACTGAGGACTATTAACTGTAGATGTTGTGACTGATGTATTTCCACGTCAAACCTACAGACTGAGGACTATTACCTGTAGATGTTGTGACTGATGTATTTCCACTTCAAACCTACAAACTGAGGACTATTACCTGTAGATGTTGTGACTGATGTATTTCCACGTCAAACCTACAGACTGAGGACTATTACCTGTAGATGTTGTGACTGATGTATTTCCACTTCAAACCTACAAACTGAGGACTATTACCTGTAGATGTTGTGACTGATGTATTTCCACTTCAAACCTACAAACTGAGGACTATTACCTGTAGATGTTGTGACTGATGTATTTCCACGTCAAACCTACAGACTGAGGACTATTAACTGTAGATGTTGTGACTGATGTATTTCCACTTCAAACCTACAGACTGAGGACTATTACCTGTAGATGTTGTGACTGATGTATTTCCACTTCAAACCTACAGACTGAGGACTATTACCTGTAGATGTTGTGACTGATGTATTTCCACGTCAAACCTACAGACTGAGGACTATTACCTGTAGATGTTGTGACTGATGTATTTCCACTTCAAACCTACAGACTGAGGACTATTACCTGTAGATGTTGTGACTGATGTATTTCCACTTCAAACCTACAAACTGAGGACTATTACCTGTAGATGTTGTGACTGATGTATTTCCACGTCAAACCTACAGACTGAGGACTATTAACTGTAGATGTTGTGACTGATGTATTTCCACTTCAAACCTACAAACTGAGGACTATTACCTGTAGATGTTGTGACTGATGTATTTCCACTTCAAACCTACAAACTGAGGACTATTACCTGTAGATGTTGTGAGTGATGTATTTCCACTTCAAACCTACAAACTGAGGACAATTACCTGTAGATGTTGTGAGTGATGCATTTCCACGTCAAACCTACAAACTGAGGACTATTACCTGTAGATGTTTGGAAGCATTGCTAGCAGCATTTGCAAACACTATACACAAGTGTACAAGAAGTCGGAGAGAACTGGTTGTGAATTCTTTATTTGCTATGGAAAACATGTTGTTAGGCAACTCTCCTGTGATTTCATAGTACAGGGACAGCAGCTCCTGGTCTTCCATATCCTCCAGTTTCTGACTTGCCCTCGGACGTGCGAGAAGTGCCGGCAGATCAGCTGTTGTCTTGAACTGCATTGCTAAATCCATCAAGTTTTTACCCTTCAAAGTGGCCCACTTTTTCAGTAGAGTTACACCTTTAGGTAGGACTACTGGTATAGGAACCTGTTTTAGATTGAAGATACATTATTATTACAAGGTCCATTTCAGATCATCTATTAAAAAGTACAAAGTTAACTTAAGGATGTTGAAAATCTATTAAAGGTCCATTACAAAGACCAAATCAAATTTTCTTATAGATCTGGAATTGTAACGAGCATCTTCTCAGAAGGAAAATATGACATACTGCATCACATGTGATCATGTTGTCATGAAAATTTGAGTTTTAATAAAATATTTAATAAATTATATTTTGCATTTTCAAAAATGAAAGTAGGTTTTCTAGTTTTCAAATATCTTTGTAATTTTCCAGAAATTTCACAGAAAGAGGCTGTAAATAGGTTGTATAAGAATAAGCATGCATATTTTAATTATAGTCGAAAGAATTTCACTTCTAATGATGTGCAAAGTATATTAATTTTCTGACTATTTACAACATGCAATAAAGGCAAAGTAGGACAAAAAAAACACCCAGGTCAATCTAAGGAAATACAAAAACATTCACTCGTTTTACTGCAGCAGTATTTCAAACAGGGAAATTCTCCACAGATATTGTAAAGTTTTAGAAGCCAGTTTCAAACTGTATTTCCCTGTTAAAATTCCAGAAAATTCAATTTGGTCTTAGAAATGGACCTTTAAACATCCACACACAATATGAGCAAGATTAATATATTAATAGTTAATAATCCCTTCCTTGTAAAGTCTCAACATCACTTCTAAATACTCATAATAAAATGATAACTTTATTGTCAGAATGATCTATTTACTCCAAAACAAAATTAACACATACCTCCTTTTCCTAATGATGTCCCTTTTTCATGAAAAAATATTTCTTACTTTTTGTGATACAAGAGGGCCAAGATGGCCCTATATCGCTCACCTTGGTACAAGTCATCTTGCCTGGTGAAAGATCACTAGACAATGTTATATACCAAACAAGTGACCCCCCTGGGCAAGGTCAATTTTGACCCCAGGGGCATAATTTGAACAAACTTTGAAGAGGTTTACTAGCCAATGCTTCATGCCAAATATCTAAGCTCTAGGCCTTGTGGTTTCAAGAAGAATATTTAAAGTTTTTCCTATATAAGCCTATGCAAAACTAAGTGCCCACCCGGGCAAGATCAATTTGGATCCCAGGAGCATAATTTGAACAATCTACGTAGAGGTCTACTAGACAATGCTACATGCCAAATATCTAAGCTCTAGGCCTTGTGGTTTCAGAGAAGAAGATTTTTAAAGTTTTTCCTATATAAAGCCTATGCTAAACTAAGTGAACACCCTTGCTGGGTCAATTTTGACCCGGGGGTTATAATTTGAACAATCTTAGCAGAGGTCCACTAGACAATGCTACATGCCAAATATCTAAGCTCTAGGCCTTGTGGTTTCAGAGAAGAAGATTTTTAAAGTTTTTCCTATATAAGCCAATGTAAAACTAAGTGACTCCTCCTACAGGGTCAATTTTGACCTGGGGGTAATAATTTGAACAATCTTAGCAGAGGTCCACTAGACAATGCTACATGTCAAATATCTAAGCTCTAGGCCTTGTGGTTTCAGTGAAGAAGATTTTTAAAGTTTTTCCTATATAAAGCCTATGCAAAACTAAGCGATCATCCGCGCGGGGTCAATTTTGACCCGGGGGGCATAATTTGAACACTCTTGGTAGAGGTCCACTAGACAATGCTAAATGCCACATATCTAAGCTCTAGGCCTTGTGGTTTCAGAGAAGAAGATTTTTTAAGTTTTTCCTATTTGTTGCCATAGCAACCAGAGTTCTGCATGGAATGGAATTCTTTGAACAACTTTGATAGAGCTTCATGCGAGGAGCATCCCTGCAAAGTCTCATCAACATTAGCCCAGTGGTTTCAGAGGAGATGTCGTTTGAAGGAAATGGTGGACGGACGGATGGACGGAATGCGATCCTAAAAGCTCACTCTGGCACTTTGTGCCAGGTGAGCTAATAAATGTAAAACATACTGTGCAAATTTACAGCATGTTCTTTTGATTTAAAAGCACTGCTAGGAATGTTTTTTCCCACAGGAAATGACCAATTTTACTAGTAAGACAAGATTCTTGTTGATATTTACAAGTAATTTCACATCTGAAGACTTAGTGATCATGAAACTGTAAGTGTAAGAACATAATATATATATATATTTATTTGAGAATCATGTTCCTAAAAACGAATTTCATGGCTTAGGTCATGGAGGAGAACCAATGAAGGACTTTATTTGTGCAGGACCTATCAAACATGTGTTACCTGGTTCTTATTTGTGCTGGGAAAAGAAAAATGGATTTGATGGACGAGGTACAAACACACGACTAAATCAGCAAAATGCAAGGGTAAAGATTACCTAATGGTCTCGCACAACCTTTTTCCAATCTCTGTCTGAAAATCTGGAGGCAAAGGACCCTTGTTCGGTCTTGTAAAACAGGTTTATTCCATAGCAAACAAATTTCACCCTTTTTTGTACACTTTTGCAGCACAAAATATCCATATATGTGCACAAATGTTTTTCTAAACAGGTCAAATACACTGTGTCAGAGTATAAAAATGTATTCTCTAGGAGAAAAAGATGCTATTTAAGTCTATTTTCTCTTTCTCTAATTAACCACCTTCACACTGTTTTGTGATTTCTCACAGTGTTCATTTATTTATGAACCTACAACGATAATTACTTAAATATACTCACCTCATAGCACCTTGAAAATTGCTGAATTTTATAGATATTAAATATAGAAAACAGCTTACAGCTAAAGATTCTAGTCAACTTTGTTTTTCATGCTGTGCACTAACTTTGTCAGTTTCTGGCAGTAATAAGATTGCGGTAAAGTTTTTGTACAGATAATGTTTTTTACAGCACCAACATGGTCCTTTATGGTTCTCAACCATGAGAGCACAACCACCTTCCTATATATATATATGTTAACTGTTTACTTCAGTTACACACTTGAGCCCCTTATTACTCACTGGTTTTGGTTGTCATAATGTAGGCCTCTTACCTTTGGTATACGGGTACATCCTTTATCCACCACATGGACTATTTTCTTGTCTTTCTTCAGTATCTGTATGGGAGTATCTTCATGGTTGTGTGTGTCCATAACGTGAACAAACACCAATATGTATCGCTTTGTGTGTTCACTGAAATTTTCCTTCAGTTGCTTTGCCATCTTGCATCTGAACCATTTCTTAGGGTTCTCTGTATCAACTTCCATCTGAATAAAACACATCAGAAGAAACATTCCCCTTAACTCACATAATGTTAAATTTACATTTACTTTGTAAATACGTGCAAAGTTTGACAGCAAGACTGCAAATATTCATAACAATGTAATGCCAAAAACAGCCTTTGGACATCCTCTTTATGACTGAATAACGTTTGCTGTTTGTTACAGTTAATTCTTCAAAATGATTTATCACTCTCTGTAAATACAAAGTCAATGTTAAACAATGTAAGTCACTATATGCTACTGCACAGAATATTCGTAATCAGTTGTTCCTAAAACACACTATTACCATGCCAGTGGAAAATTCAAATTGACCAATGACAAAATTTCAACGGTTTCTCAGGAAAAGATTTTCTACTTAAGAATTAATAAATGCATCCCTGTATTTTATCTAATATGCCTATATGGTATATTTCTATAGTCAATTCGAGTGCTTTAATATGATCAAAGCACTCTGAAAGGCAACAAATCTATTCGGACCTGGAAATAGCACCTTGTGACTTTTCTAATTTACTCCCGTGAAGAAAAATAACGTATATAAATAGAAATAATATCTGTATAAATACATTAGTCGCATGAAATAGTTGGGATTAAGAACCTAAATATTATTTTTGGTTTTAAAATACCTTCACCATGTTTTCCTTTAAAAAGGCAAAGAAAATTCAGGATTAACTGTCACGCAGTGTTTTGATTCCGGTGACAAAACAATGAATGAAAATATTTCTTACTCCACAATGACATCATTACCCAAAAAGTTAGACTTTTCAGTTAAGTAATACCATTTTAATCGATTTGTCTGCTTTGTTAGGTTCCTAAAATCCGACGTCTTCTGCAAAATGTCACGATCAGATATTTTATATATTCTATGTGTTAGATGATAAAACTGAAATAATTTTTTATAATAATGCTATGTATGATATATTGACCGGTTGCCCGAATATAGGTTTAAATTCCAAAAGCCACTATTTTGACATTTTTATATACATTACCACTTTCTGAAAAAGGTCAGGTACTTATGAAAGTTTTATAAATTGGCTTTAAAATAATGATAGTTGAGTATTTAATTCTTGAAAGTTACGTTCATTTCGGATTAATAAGCTTCTGTAACTCCGGTTTCACCCTATGAATTATTCTGCCAGGTACATCATCTCAGGGGAATGCTTCAGTTTCGACAAAGCACTCCAAGCCAGAGATTAGTTCTTAAATAAAATACTGTCAGGAATTCGGATGCGTAATAATTAAATCACAAGCAGCACCAGTGATTAAATTTTTGCATCAGAACAACTGGTTGTATTTTATTCCACGATAAAATACAGAGATGCATTTATAATTTCGATTCTAACTTGAAATTATCTTTGAAAAATACCAAGAACTATGTTCGACGCGTAGCAACATTCCATAGTTACTTACAAGCACGGAATGCAATTGGACGCATGCAAATTTTATTCCCCACTTGGAAAAGCGTGATGTATTTTATCGTTAATTAATGTATAGCTTCTTTCCCTCTATATCTATATACGAAAAGTTGCAGATTGTGTTAGAATTTGATATAAATGGCAAAGAGCCAGACCCTTTGGAGGCATTTCCTGACGACAAATAAGAGACTCTCCAAATTATGAAATGGTTACAGAGATGACATATCAAGAAATTTGTGTACAGATGTAAAACTGACCATAGATGGTTGGAGGCCACAATAGACCATGAGCATAATGTTCAAGTGAGCAAAAAATTTCTTAATATTTATGATAACTGACTGCTGTAACTTCTAAGGCAGTGATCCCTGATTCAACCTATTATATATTATGTGTTTCATCAATGCTTGTGTAGTGTCTACATTATGTATGTGTCGTCATTTACTTTTGCACTTGGCAAAGTGTTACATTCTTACTTATATTGAATCTGCCATGTGTACCGTTTCTCACAGTCTGAGGATTCATTTTTCTCTGTGTAAGTCTGGCAGTGTGTAAGTCTGGCAGTGTGTAGTCTGGCAGTGTGTAGTCTGGCAGTGTGTAAGTCTGGCAGTGTGTAGTCCTGCAGTGTGTAAGACTGGCAGTGTGTAAGTCTGGCACTGTGTAGTCTGGCAGTGTGTAAGTCTGGCACTGTGTAGTCTGGCACTGTGTAGTCTGGCAGTGTGTAAGTCTTGCACTGTGTAAGTCTGGCAGTGTGTAGTCTGGTAGTGTGTAAGTCTGGCACAGTGTAAGTCTGGCAGTGTGTAGTCCTGCAGTGTATAAGTCTGGCACAGTGTAAGTCTGGCAGTGTGTAGTCCTGCAGTGTGTAAGACTGGCAGTGTGTAAGTCTGGCAATGTGTAGTCTGGCAGTGTGTAGTCTGGCAGTGTGTAGGTCTGGCAGCGTGTAAGTCTGGCACAGTGTAAGTCTGGCAGTGTGTAAGTCTGGCACTGTGTAGTCTGGCAGTGTGCAAGTCTGGTAGTGTGTAAGTCTGACAGTGTGTAAGACTGGCAGTGTGTAAGTCTGGCAATGTGTAAGACTCACACTGTGTAAGTCTGGCAGTGTGTAAGTCTGGCACTGTGTATGTCTGGCAGTGTGTTAGTCTGGCAGTGAGTGTGTAAGTCTGGCACTTTGTAGTCTGGCAGTGTGTAAGTCTGGCACTGTGTATGTCTGGCAGTGTGTAAGTCTGGCAGTGAGTGTGTAAGTCTGGCACTGTGTAGTCTGGCAGTGTGTAAGTCTGGCACTGTGTTTGTCTGGCAGTGTGTAAGTCTGGCACTGTGTAAGTCTGGCACTGTGTATGTCTGGCAGTGTGTAAGTCTGGCAGTGTTTAAGTCTGGCAGTGTGTAAGTTTGGCAGTGTGAAGTCTGGCACTGTGTAAGTCTGGCAGTTGGTGATTGCTATGTTAAATGCAGTTTAGGGATTACTCTATGTATTTTATCTATAATATCTTACAGCGTACTCCGGAAACTTGATTATCTTTCTAATAGTGATTCTAGCTCGACAATTCAGCTTCTTTGAAGACCTGTTTCGTCTTTGTTTCTGTTTAACATCTGTCAGTTGTCGATTTTTCTCTGTAGTGGTTATTACTCTTTGGTTATCAGTTTCTTCAGTTACATCCTCACCTTCCTATAAACAACAAGTAAAGTCATTCTTTTTTGATGTATCTAATTAACCTACAGTTCCAGTTCTGAAAAGAACAGAACATACAGAGTGACATCCTACATTAATTCACTCTTATGTCTGAATCCTGAAGATTATGTTATATTACAGTTAGTGTCTCCAATTCACTTTTCTGTAAACCAATCAATTCTTGCGCAAATTATTATTCACATTTTGCCTGTATCTGACTAATTGAAGATAGTCTATTAATTAATTTGCAATCATAACAATGTAAAACTGAATGTGAAGTTTCAATTCTAATGAAAATATTGAAAACTTGCTCCCAAGGATTATAGCAAAATAAATTGTCTATGAAAACAAGTTTGTTCACAGAAAATTGTACATGTAATTATTATCACTGTATTTATGATAGTATTCTGTGTATACCTGGTTTATTTTTTAGTACAAATCAGCTTGTATTTTTTTATTTCTCTTAAAGCGGACTCAAGATCATATTGAATTTCAGCGCTTTCAAGAAAAAGTAACTGAGTCTTTACAAAGAGTTGGTTTTGTAAAGCATCTTTTGGCTCACTGACTAATGAAGTTGGCTTTCATAATTTATTTTTACAGTCCACACTAAAAAAAGAACAAATAATGAATAACCTCAGCAGACACCTTTATCTCGGGAGGTGGTTTTGCCCGGCTTTTCCTTCGTGGCCCGAACACGCAAACCCGGACTTCTGAACCACAAGCAATAAATGGTATACCATCAAAGTAACCCTCTGATCCTGAATTGACATCACCACCATAACTATACTCCCATTGTATTTTGTGGGTTTCTAGTGATGACACATCTGTAACAGTTGATAATAACTTAATAACAATCTCTGATCAAATACATCAAAACTGAGGAAAATCAAATGTTCTAGAGTAATATCAAGTTAAAACTTTATAATCTTAAAATATGTGACATACTTTTTCCACCAAGATATAATTTTTCTGACAGATTTTTTTAACTCAATCACAGTGACTTTCTTACCAAGTTAAAAATACATTTGGACTTAAGTTATAGCCCACTCTAATGGTTCAAAAGTACACCATGAAGACTTTATGTTAATGATTATTCATTTTTTACTTAAAAGACCAAACTTTATTATGACTGACATGACATTGTGTTGACAACATTCTCCTTGTATTACTACTTTTTTACCCCACAGCAAATCAACATGTACAGACTGTTACAGATTCAAATATTATTTCAATAATCTTTGAATTTTTTGTTTCTTCTTTGCCAATTTGAAATGTTCACCAACTCGAAGAGTAAGCCTAAAAATTTCAGTAGGACTATAATAATAATAATAATAATGATAATAAATTCTTTATTTTGAGAAGGTAACATCGACAAACACTCAAAAATAATTACTTACACTCATAGGTAACGCATACAGTAAATATGCTAATTGATTTCAAAATTTAATAATATTGTTACCTTGTGTATTCATTCCTTTACTTTTACCAACAGCATATTTCTTGTTTGTAGCTATTTCATGACTTTTAACAAATACATAAGCCTCTTCTACCGATTTGAAAGGCCCAGTAATTTCTGCCATTTTACCAAAAAAATCTGTGAAAATAAAACATAAATGTGAGATACCAGTACAATGGAACATACAAGTATTGGACAGAATATATATGGAAATACAATATTATTTTTAAATTTACAACTGAAAAGTTGCAAAAGAAGAAGAATGTTAAGCTTGCCGACTGTATCATGCGTATGTTTACAGTTATGAATTGAAGGGTAGTCATGTAGGGGACATACTGTATCATGGGACAGGTGAACAACTATTCCCAGTTAATTTTCAAAATATTTTGATGCATCAAGAAAAGCTTTGACCCTGACAACATCTCATGTGCCCATTTTTTACCTTTAATTGCAAAGTGCGACCTTGACCTTTGAGCAGACGAATAGTAAAATTGCTTCTTTGTTGACCAGTTTAATGCATACATTGATAGTCAACAAACACTTGTTAAAAATGTCGGTTATAAAAGCTCTAATGAGCTTATGTTTTCATGTTATTAGATCTTGCCGACTTAGGATAAATCTAATCTTATGATCTTATCTTAGGCCAAAAAAACCAAAACTTGTTTCTGCTAACAGAATAGGGTAGGTAGGTTTTTAAGCTGGTTGCAGATATTTAGGAAATTGTCTGTTCAGTGTTTTTTTTTCAGCCTGAGGAGAAAGGCGGCGGGCCTTTCGGGAGGGAGGGGAATTTTTAGTCATTTTGCCAGAAAAGGGGAATTTTTTAGAAAGTGTACAAAAATATAATGTTTAACACTGTAATAAATGTTATAAGACTATGGAAAAGGTTTAGTGTAGTCATACCTCAAAGCCATCGTTCTTAATACTCCGAGTTAAAGAGCGAAATGGCCCATAGAAACGAAATGGACAAATCAGAACTAAAATTAGTCAATTTTCAAAAAAAATAATTTTTTTTTTGTTTTAATTTTTTTTTTTGCCAATAAAAAGTCTTAGGGTCGGCGGCAAAAAATAGGGTCGGTTGGGTTAGCAGAAACAAGCTTTTTTTTTCTTTTGGCCTTATGCAGTTGAGCCACTAAATGGACTTGTAATTGATCAGCATTAAACAATCACTTATTGAAAATTAACAAATTTTGTACAAACTGTTTTGTGAAATGTCAAAACATATAACTGAGACCCTGAGCTGCTGCAGGCTAATTAGTAAAACTACTTGTCAGGACCGTGGGCTTAAAATGTTCCTGGAGTTAAGGAATTTATAAATTTAAAGATGCTCAAGTTATTGATCCATGCTGTTGCTCCAGTTATCCATGGGGATACATAGTTTGTGTTACATGTTTAACCCTTTTTGACAATAAATAAACATTGTAAAAATCAACAGATTAAAGGTAGGGCTATATGCATAAGAAATATGGCCATGACCAACGAGAAATCTTGAGCATGTTGAGTTAACAAAGTGAAGTAATTCCAGGGGAGAAAAGTCTCAAGTCCCCAGCTGCGATCGAGCCCTGACATGCATGACCGCCAGTATGGGAAGTGGACACCACAACCATGTCTCTAAAGGGTTAACCTAACAGCAAAGCTGTTGGAAGTGACCTGTGATCACGACACTCCTCCCCTCTTTATTAATTGGAGCCAAGCATAAACTTGCACATTCCCTGAAATTTCTAGCACATTACAGCTCCCTTTTGGCTTCTACCTGCTCACCGAATTATCCTCGTCGCCAATGAAGTAGTTCCAGTGGAGAAAAGTCTCAAGTTCCCAGCTGGGATCAAACCCTGACCGCCAGCATGGGAAGCGGACACCACAACCACGTCGCTAAGGGGGTAAACCACTACAGAAGTTTTATTTTATGATTTACTGTAGGCATAATTAAATGTTGAAGCCAGCGAGATAGTTTTTGGAAGTGCACTTTCTTTTGAGATTTGACAGCTATGTAGTGGTTATAGGTCACTTCCAACAGCCATGCTGTTGGGTTAACCCTTTAGAGACGTCCGCTTCCCATGCTGGAGTCAGGGTTCGATCCCAGCTGGGGACATAAGACTTTTCTAGTCTGGAATTACTTCACTGGCTACGAGGATAATTCGGTGAGCGGGTAGAAGCCACCGGGGAGTGGTAATGAGCTAGAAATTGCAAGGAATGTGTTGACAGTCACTGTAGTTGATGCTCGGCTCCTAAGTGATAAAGAGGGGAGGAGTGTAGTGGTTATAGGTCACTTCTAACAGCCTTGCTGTTGGGATAACCCTTTAGCGACGTGGTTGTGGTGTCCGCTTCTCATGTTGGCGGTCGAGGTTCGATCCTAGCTTGGGACATAAGACTTTTCTCCGCTGGAATTATTTCAGCTATAAAATATCATTATCAAGACGTCAAAAACAGGTCAAATCTAAGAGACGAATGACTAAGGCTAGCATCCTGGTAGCCCATAGCCTTTGACACTGGGATTCCTATTTCTCATTGTAAAAATTGTCAACTGACACAAAAAAGACCAATATTTAATTATGGAAGCCAGAACTAAGGATCAAATCAAATGGAACAAATTTATTTGTGTTGGAAACTGATGGCCAAACAAAGCATAAAGTACAATAGTTATCTTTGTTTAAATTTCAACTTGGTAATTCAGTGTACAACAAATATTACCTTTTGCTTAATGTAAGTTGTGATAATCAGATAAAGACGACATTGGTCTATCCGACTACTGCTTAGTTATTTGACGCAGTGACGTCCCTTAGGGAGGGTCGACACTAATATGTGAACGAATTATGTCAAACTGAAAGCGAGCTATCTGCACCGAGGGGCAAATAATTTCCATTTAACACTTGAATAACATAAATGAACATAAGCTTTGTATAGCTTTTGAGAGACCTAACAACTAACTGTAAATAATAGTTAATACCATTATCACATTCTATCAATAGAAAATTAAATCTAAGTAAATGGTATATTATGTTATCATATCTCATTAGTATTAATTAATGCTAAATTAAGTTAAATAATCAATTATAAATGATTAAGTAAAAAAACCGTGAATACACATAATGCCATATGATAAACAACTTCACATAATCTCCACCAATGGTCTAAAACTGTCATAAAACGTATAGTATAACTAGATGGGTGTTCAGTAGAGCACTTGTGTCGCCCTCTTACACTTTGTCAGATTAACCAATTATTTCGTGACAAAATCTAAGTCCAAAGGGGCATTACTCTGTCAAATATGACCTTGACCTACACAATTTGGCGGCATCACGACATTTTTAGCTCACCTGGCACAACGTGCCAGAGTGAGCTATTATATAGGATCGCATTCCGTCCGGCGTCCGTCGTACGTCGTACGTCTGTCCGTCCGTCCGTCCGTCCGTCTGTCCGTCCGTCCACCATTTCCTTCAAACGACATCTCCTCTGAAACCACTGGGCCAATGTTGATGAGACTTTGCAGGGATGTTCCTTGCATGAAGCTCTATCAAAGTTGTTCAAAGAATTCCATTCCATGCAGAACTCTGGTTGCTATGGCAACAAATAGGAAAAACTTTAAAAATCTTCTTCTCTGAAACCACAAGGCCTAGAGCTTAGATATTTGGCATGTAGCATTGTCTAGTGGACCTCTACCAAGATTGTTCAAATTATGACCCCCGGGTCAAAATTGACCCCGCGCGGGTGAGCACTTATAGTTTTTGCATAGGCATATATAGGAAAAACTTGAAAAATCTTCTTCTCTGAAACCAAAAGGCCTAGAGCTAAGATATTTAGCACGTAGCATTGGCTAGTGGACCTCTACCAAGATTGTTCAAATTATGAGCCCTGGATCAAAATTGACCCCGCACAGGGAGTCACTTAGTTTTACATAGGCTTATATAGGAAAAACTTTAAAAATCTTCTTCTTTGAAACCACAAGGCCTAGAGCTTAGATATTTGGTATGTATTATTATCTAGTGGACCTCTACCAAGATTGTTCAAATTATGACCCCGGGGTCAAAATTGACTTTGTAGGGGGAGTCACTTAGTTTTACATAGGCTTATATAGGAAAAACTTTAAAAATCTTCTTCTCTGAAACCACAAGGCCTAGAGCTTAGATATTTGGCATGTAGCATTGGCTAGTGGACCTCTACCAAGATTGTTCAAATTATGACCCCCGGGTCAAAATTGACCCCGCACGGGGGTCACTTAGTTTTACATAGGCTTTTATAGGGAAAACTTAAAGAAATCTTCTTCCCTTGTATTATAGCCAATGGTAGTCAGGTGAGCGATATAGGGCCATCATGGCCCTCTTGTTGTCATAAGCAATACAATTTGAAAAGTTAATGAAGAAACCTTAAAAGATAGCAATTAAAGTTATAGCCAACGTTAAGTTTTTATGACCATAACTAAGTACAAAAAGTGGCATAACTCTGTCAAATATGACATTGACCTACACAATTTGGAGGCATGACGACCCCTTGTCATAAGCAATACAATTTGAAAGTTTAATGAAGAAATCTGTTATAGCCAACAGTATCTTTTTTGTGACGGACGGACCGACGGGCAAAACCATCCCTATGTATCGCCTTTTCTCCGACCTGACAACTGAAAAGCAAAAGAACTCACAGACAAAAGTTCGACCGATAAGTAATTACTAAAAATATTTATCATTCGAAATTAATTTTTGAGGAAATTGATCACTAACTTTCACAAAAATACATAGTATTTCAATACAGTAACTATACAGGTAGAGAAAGCTGCCTATAAAAGACATATTAAATTAACAAAAGAAGACTTAATGCAACGCAAGGGGAACAACGTACATAACTGGGAAAAAATGCTGCAAATGAAGCAAACTAAAGAGAACACAAAAATAAAGCACATAAATCTGCAATAAGCAGTTAGCAGAAAAAGAAATTGTTTTCATCCCTGAAGTGTTGGGGGCAGGGAGTTCCAGAGTCTTGCAGCCCATGAGTGGAAGGAGTTGAGCCCATAGCTTGCTTTTATTTGTTTGAATTTTGTTTGATATGAATCAAATCTTATAGGTAAATTGAGACTTTTTATGGATATTTTTAAAGGTTTCTAAAGCCATTGTTCTTATACTTGTACTTATTTTAAGAGAAGGTAATTTGGATTTTGAAAGTAAAGCATTGTTGTCTGATGTATGTTTATTGTTAACAAAGCACTGTGCTCTCTCTGTATGTTCTATATTTTAGTTTAAACATTATTTATTCATATATAAACGCATTTACAAATACAATATATAATAACAATATTCAGGATTGAGCAATAAGCTAAACGCTTGTATAGAAGCTCTTTCCTGATTTTATATTTTCTTAGTGTTTATTTCACACAAAAAGAATGCCATTCTCATCGACAAAAATTAAAGTTGGATAAAATGAATGAAGAGTAAATTTTAATGTTGAGTTTACCAAATTAAGTTGAATGGTGACATATTCTTTTAAAAAATTAACTGTCTAGAGGCCTTTATTACATATATTAGATTTTGAGAGTTAAAGTTAAGCTTAACGTCAATAATTACTCCAAGTAGTTTTACTTCATCATCACATTCAATTACGATATTGTCTAACTTGAATTAGCATATCATATGTTTTCTTTATGTATCTTTTTACCGATTGAGATACCTTGCTATTTTTTGGATCGGCCTTCATTTTGTTTATGTCGAACAAGTGAATAAGGTTGAAACTGTCTTTCTCTAAGTTTGAACTAACTACATCTAAATCATAGCCTGAACATGAAACAGTGTTATCTTAAGCGTAGTTGAAAAGGTCACATTTGATTACGATATGGAATATATCATTTATAAAAATGTTGATCAAAACTGGACCAAGAACAGAGCCTTGGGATAAACATTTGAAAAATCTTTGAAACTACTTTTAAAAGATCCAATTTTAACACAATGATTCCTGTCATTGGTAACTACGAAGAAAATTTAAAGCGTTTTCAGATATTCCATATGTATATGTTTTAAAAGAAGCAGATAATGCGGAAGGCAAGTACAAGCTTTAGAAAGATCCATTAAAAATTTAAAATAGCTGCAACGTATTTGTTATCATTAATAGTTTGTTTCCACTCTTAGTTTACTTTTAGAGGGGTTGTTTGGCACCCAAAGACTGATCTGAAATCTAACAAATAGATATAGAAATGTTGGTTGAAAATTCAACAAATTGTGCATTTATGGCACTTTCAAAGATTTTAAAAATGATAGGAAGGATGATTTTTTGGTCTGTAATTGCTTTTATCCAAAGTACTATTTCTGTGTAATGACGTAGCTTCTGCCTTTCTTTAATTATTTGGAAAGATTGATTCACTATCGAAGGTTTTGCCAATTATACCAGCTTAGATGAGAACCCGTCATTACCAATTCAATTCAATTAATATATTTGGCAAATTCAGCACAAAAATGCTTTTGGCCAATACAATATATAATGACAAATATGGGAAGGACAATACATACAAAATATACACACATACACACACTCGTTCACATATACATAGACATCTTCACTGCCTCCACATAGTACACATAGTATAGAAAGTATTATATCAATGTACATCTATTTGTTCTAAATATTCACTGCGTAATTTTAATGCATCTCTTAGATATTTTGCAGTTTTAAGCAACCTTCCTTACTATTTGATTATATTAGCAAGCATATATATATTCGGCCATGATAGGTTACCAAAATATTTCTTCCGTACATTTGTGTAAGCCTGACAACACAGAAAAGAATGATACTCCGATTCTACCTGACTGCATGTACACAATTTACAGATCCGATCAGGTCTAGCAGGTCCGCCGTATTCAATGATGAGAAATTAATCTAAAACAACTGAATTGTTTTCGCAAAACATCACTCGAAATAACATCAATATATTTTTCGAAACAAAATTCTGTTTTAAATTTTCTATAATAATCTAATTTAGGTGAAGCTTGCAAAGAGGTATACCAAACTTGTATATATTGGTCTTTAACCCGTTGTTTTAGCAGAGGTAAATAATCAACATTAACATCAAAATTATTCCAAATACCACTGTAGCCAAGGTTATCTAATAGACGCTTTACCCTATAAGCCAAACAGTTTTCATTATTGCTATATTGCATTGTTCAATGAATATTCTATACGTAGGGGATTTTCAACCAAGCATTATTTTCGACCAATTTTTCAATGTTCTTTCTTCACAAATAAGTGATAATGGATATATACCAAGCTCGCCGTATACTGCTATATTAGGCTTCTGTTGACGTACACCAAGTACAGTTTTACAGCATTTGATGTGTAATTTATTAATATCTTTATAATCGTAAATGCCCCATACTTCAGAACAGTATAAAAGGATAGGAACAACCATCGAATCAAAAATTGATAATTTAGTTTTTACGTCCATTTGTACACGAGCAAATAATGATAGAATACAGTTATAAGCCTTTAAGGCTTGTTCAGATGAAACTTTGACAGCATTTTTCGTTGTACCTGTGTAAGTAAAATCAATCCCTATATATTTGAAATGATCAATAACTTCCACTCTTTTGCCATTGACAAACCAGTTGTTGTTATTGTTGCTTTTTCTTTTTTCAAAAATATATATTTTAGGTTTTTGAACATTTTAATCCCCATTTTGTGGAATAGTCGGAAATCATTTAAGTTTAAGTAAAGTCTGACTGAGCTTGTAAACTATTTGGGTCAGTTGTAAATAAGGTAATGTCATTCATGGGTTTCCTTCTAATGCTTGTTACTAGGTGTCTCTGTTTTCGTTAATTTTCAAAATGTATATTGTATTTATTTAGTAACATCCTTTTTTCATGATAAGCTTATTTTAAAAATTAGTTTACAAAGGGTAATTGTTTGTGCAAAACTTTCTTCTACTTAAATTGAGAATGATTATGGTCTGGATCAATGAGGCACTTGGAAGTTGTCAGAAACGTATGCCCAGTAAAATACAAACTATTTACTCACCGAGCGCTGTGGCAAGTGACAGGTAAAAGAAATGTACAGCTTTTCAGGCCTGTCGTCGGCATTGTGTGGTGCGGCCACAGTATATATAGGATGGGACGTTCTAGCGGGGAGGGGGGGCAGGGGGAGGGTGCATACTCCTCTTGAAATTTTTTATTTGAGGATGTGCGTGTAGGATTGTTTAATGGTATATTTGAGACTAAAATGGCTTTATTTTAGAGCAATAATTTCATGCATATTCTAGTTGGAAATCTATATAAAAGCGATTTTCGTTTTAGCTTTTAATGAAAGTATCAAATCAGTAGAAAATGTAACAACAATATATACATGTACATCATTATATATACATGTAAACAGCATTACATAAGAATTGATCATGGATAAATATTTCACAGTTCATTCAAATGAGCCAAACACACAACGAAGACGTTCCCTGGAAACATTAAACTCATTTTCTACCTGTTTTAAGTCAAGAACATCAGTTCTGTTCTTATAAATGTGAAGCAACATTAAAGTACTAAGACGTCCTGTGTCATCGTGCTACGGAGGTACATCTTGATGCGTCGCAGCGTGGAGAAAGACCTTTCACTTGTGGCATTGGTAGCAGGAATCACTAACAGGATTCTAACTAGTGTCACCACTTCTGAGAATAGTTCCCTAGCAGCAATTGCCAGTTGCCTAAGATAGCTGAATATGTCACAGAGAACCACTGTTGTATGGTCGCTGGTTTTGAAGTTAGTCCTTAACATATCCAGCTGTACATTCAGTCTTTCTTTGTCGGGATCAGAAGAGTAGAACTCACACATGGCGTCAAGCCCCACAGAATGTTCTTGTTGTTCTGACTGTGCCGATGAGGAGATCTTCAACGTTGCGGAAAACTCGGTAACCTGACTGATCAAACCTTTCCTAACGCTGGCCATTACAAGGTCCACGGCTTCATAGTACCGGGTCCGGACACATCCTCTACCGTCACTGGGTGAGAACCATCACTTGTACCCTGCTTATACCGACGGGGCATTTTCCATTTCCGAGGAATAACTGGTTCGGAAACATCCAAAGACTGACTGACACTGTTTACTTTATCTCAGAATACACTGTAACCATCGTCACTGCGCATTTCCACCAGGGTGTCCAATGTTAGCTGGCCCATAGATGCCAATAGTGAGGCTTGCTGCAGAGCCTTGCTGAGGTTATCAGTGAAACGGAGGACCTGGTGCGCCAACATCACCCCACACAGGTACTCCAACGAATTCATCTGGGCGGACACGCCGTGAACCCTCGCTTTGTTCTCGGGGTCTCTTGGGTCGTACTCGTCCCAGATGTCCTGCAGTTCCGTGTAGTTGTCGACCACGCTCTTCAGGCCTGAGGCATGGACCGTCCAACGAGTGGGTACAGCTTCCGGAACCCAGGGGTCTCAGGTGCCAGATCTTGTTTGAGACGTTCAAACAGACTGTCACGTTTTGGGGAGTACTTTATAAGTTTTGATATTTCGTGAGTAGTGTCCAGAGCGTAGCGCATTGTTTTTGACTGTCGTACAGTGTCACCAACAGCCAGTCAATTATCTTAGAGTCTTCTTCCCCTCTGAGCTTTAATAGCTGCACATGATTACTATCACTGTCATCACCACCACCTCTTAAAGCAAGGCCTTGGCGAGCAAGTCTTTGGTAACTTTGGGTATAGTGATTACTCTTTCTGTAGCCTCGCGATGGCACCCGGACAGTTCGTGACGTTTAAGCCGGGTTGTAGCGTCCTTCCAGTTTGAGTATCCCGCAACGAGGAATGCCTTGTCCAACGTTGATGTTGAAAGCTTGCCGTCCCGCTGAGCTACCATACAGACGTGACAGAATGCCAAATCACGGGACTCGTCTTAGTGAAGCCATGAGTAGGCTGCGAACCACGAGGCTTGGAATGACCTCTGAACTGGTTTTGTTTGGCCAAACGTACGCATAGGAAATTTACTTGATTTGGCTGATTTGGCTCTGGGGGTAGTGGACGTGTGTCGTTTGGACCCATATCAGACCTAAACCGTAGAACTAAGCGATGAGTATAATTATGTATATAGCTATTGTTACTTTAAAAAAAGTACTGATGAAGATATCTGTGGTCAGAAATTATATAGCAACATCAAAACGAAGCAATACAAGTGTCAAGTAATGCCAGCATGTAAGCTCATTTTCTAGTACAGCGCAGATTCAAAATTGTTAATCTTCTCAAAGAATAGCACCTGCTATTTATTCAAATGTACAATACATGTACCGACGGTATATAAATTCTTCAGTTTACAGCTTACAGCTTACTGGCAAGTTGTGTAACTGTTCTGCTACGACCGGGCATTAGTTCTTACCTAGCTTTTCTGCAAGTTAACTGGAAATCTTCATCCGAAGATGACTACACCTAATAGTTTTATTTGGTGTACGAATGTTTTGGTCGTTTTTTTATGGGCGGTTGACCTGAACTTCTCCAATTAATTCTGTGCACGCGTTGCACTACATACATTATCTGTCTTTGTTTTATTCTCCGTACCTGTGCTTGTGAAACTGTTGCCTTAACTGGTGTACAAGGTACTTCAACACTACTGTCACCCAATGAACTGTTTTAGAACAGCTCACTAGTTAAAGCGAAAGTTTCAGGTCTGAGATTGGCAGATTTCTTCGGTGTCTGAGTTTCCGTGGGAATGGCATGACATTATTAACTGATCAGCTTTCGTAGTTGAAGAATATCTAGATCTAGGGTACCTACAAAACTGGATGCGTCCTGGTCGTCTATGGTTGTAGTTTAATCACTGCCAGTAACTTCTAGTTCAACACTCCAAGATTGCCCACTGTCCCTGGTCAAGAATCCAAGAGCGATGTAGTATAGTTGTATTCTGCTGGCTTCTCAAAGGTATAAATCAATCTAAGCAGATCAAAGCATGCCTGGTATTTTATGCTGTTCACATCTGTGCGCCACATTACTTCCGCTAAGTGGCCTGGCCCTTTGACTTGCTTGGGTCCCGTCATCTTTCTGAAGTAATCCTCCGCACTTTCAATACGATTAGTATTCGCGAATATCTAATGTCCCATGTGACGAGACCTTTACACTGTTTTATAACTAAGTATTTATGTAGCACAGAGAAATGCATGTAGCCTAATAGGCAATCAAAATATCGCTATAGATGGTGCTGCCATTTTCTCATCCAATCAACTGATTCAGGGTTGCAGTTGACCGGTGTTCTGGAGGTCTGTCACACTAGTATGTCTTGCATAATAATTTCTGAACAATCTGATTGTGCCTTGCTGGTCAATTTCCAGCTGATGCATATTCCATGCCACACTTTTCCCCAAGTTTCTAGTTGAAGGAGATTACTTTGTAACCTTTGACAATCAGAAAAGGATATAAGTGCAAGGTGTGTATCACCAGCGAATAACCGCACCGGTAAGGTGACCGTGTCAGATTTGTCATTAGAGCAGAGGTACCCAGGACAGAACCCTGGGGGACCCCGGATTTAACAGGTACTTGATCAGGCGTGCAACCGTTAACCTCTACTGGCTGAGATCTACATATTAGAAAGGAGTCGACACTATTTTCTTGGAGTTTGAATAGTTATTTCGGGTAGTTGGCTTTGTCGAAGTCTTCACAAACTTAAGTAGGACAAGGTCGGCTTGTTTTAATGAGGCGAGGTTTTTGTGTAGTTAATCTACTGGCCAAATGAGTCTCACAGGACGGTCTTTTATGGAACCAATGTTGTAGCTCATAGAGGATGTTGTGATTTGAGAAATATGTAGAAAGGCTAGATACAATTATGTGTTCTAGTAGTTTACATAGAAACAGTTTAGCGAGATGTGTCTGTAGTTTGCAGGGTGAGTTTCAGTGAGCTTTCAATCTCAATGAAGCTGATTAGAACATTATATTTTGGTATGTTAGCAGGCAGTAACATATACGGATATATATATGTTTTTGACCAGAACAACGACATTACCTCATTTAATATGAGCTTATCTTTTTGAAAAGGGTTTTGCCTAAATTTGATGGGAATATTTCACTTGTGAGGTGGTCTTTGGTTAGCCAGTACTCAGTTCCTACCATCACGTGACATAATTATCTATTGGTGACTGTTACCCGTCATAACTGAAACAAAGAAAGGTTCGAAAAAAACATTGTCATGTTTTTTCTTCCTTTTTGACAGTTGCAGGTTCAGTTGTAAAGGAATCATGTTAATATCCACACATTCGTGTCCGGACTGTAACTTTGTCATGCATTTAAGGATTTTGAAATAACTAGGCAAAAATGTTCAGCACATCATGACAACATGTCGCATACAACACCCATGACCCTATCTTAAGGTCAATGTCACACTAAGAGTTTAAAAGTAATGAAATGCTGTTTACATGGTCACTCTGTCGTGCATGGAAGGATTTTAAAATTACAGGGCACAATCGTTGAGCACATAGACATGGACATGGACACATACTGTGAGACACCTCTTTCGGGGAAATTGTCACTAATGAGGGACCGCTCTTGTTTGTTACAAGCTTGTTTGTCTGTTTTGCGTCTACTAATTAATCTTTAATAATTATAATGCTCAAATTGTTACTTAAAGCTGCTCGCTATAAGATTTTGGTAAAAATATAAAGTTCTTGAAACTATATGAAAATAACGTATCTTAGAACATATAGTCATATAAAAAGGCTTCAGTATAAATTCCTGTCGCGTTTATCTCTAAATTAAAAAAAAATACGCTACCAAATTCGTTTGCAACGCTTTTGAAATTACAATAAAAACATATAGTGTAGCGGTGCCGTGTAACCGACATTTACAATCGATTTCTGCTAATTCCTACCTAGTTTTTTGCTAATATTTTGATTCTAGAATTTAGTTTTATATTTATGTATTAGTATGTCAACGATAACTGAGAGCGAGCAGCTTTAATAGATTTATTTTACATTGTTTTCAATTTGTTTTTGCAAAGTTCACAGCTAGTGATAGCTCCGCTTTCCCATAACATCCATCGAATTTTGTATATTTATTTCGAGGCACATTTAAGTCCGGACTTTTGTATTTCACAGACTTTGCAAAAGTATTCGGATAGTTTTCAAGAGTTTTGATAAAATAGATTAAAGACAAACTGTTATACTACCTTTCAAAATGGCCACATTGTGTTATAGCCAAGAAAGCACCGAAACACGATAAATGCCTTAAAACAAAACATAAACCAGTTTAACTTAATTATTCCTGTTATTGACAAATACGAATTAAGATGAATGATTATAACCAAAAAGGTGGATTTTTATTTTTAACTAGGATTTTCTCTGTATTCAATGTGAATGGAACTGTTCTACAGATTCATATGTTTTGCTTATAACTATGTCAATATTCATTATTTGATAAGTATACATCATTGATTAATGTTTTATATAAAATTAAGATCGTAACATAGAACGCATCTTCGGTACCAAGGTTATTCGTACCATTCATGAATATTATTTTCCGTAATAGACCGTGGGTTCCGACGATGCATTGAACGGTAATATCACTATAAATAAATCTTAGATAAATTGTTAGATTAGGATACTGCAAGATTACATATCAAATTAGGAAAATGCAAATCAAAGTATTAGATTTTAAAGCATTTTAAAAGAAATATGTTGTGCAATTAGACAGCAGACATATAGTGCAATAGTGTTGTAAAATATAACTTATAACTATTATAAAGGGGAAATTCACACAAACTTGTCATTTCAAGCAAATATCATGGCTTAAGCTCTTCAAGTAAAACATCTAAGCATGTTTGATATGTTTAAATAGCTTTAGTAATTCAAATACTTTAAAGTCCCAGAACTACATTAACAAGTAGCTCTTATTTTAACTAGACAGATGTCTTACCGGCGGAAATGACCTTTATTTGAACCAAATACATTCATAACTTTACTTTTAATCGAACAAAATGTTAGAAACATAGTGAAAAAGCGACTTAAATACAAAAGAAATGAATGTGTCAACATCATTTTAGAGTGAATAGAACATGATTATATCATTATCCTATCAGTATATTTATTTTACAATATCAGTAAATTAAAAGAGATCCTGGGAACCTGGCCGAATCCGGAAATATCAGAACATGATTACCAATAATTCAATCTATTGTTTCATCATTTCTATTTTATCGGCTCTGTGGCGTATGCTCCATGTGTTGTTATCGTGATGTTTACAATTGTTGCACTTAATAAACACATTTCCATTGTATAGTTTTACATTTGAACTGCACAACAGTAGGTACTTTGTCCACTGTTTTTTTCCTCATAATCCCACTATCATATATTTCTGTGATTGGTTTTCTATCGGCTTAAATGCTAGCAAGTGACATGCTTGATGATGTCTTTGATTCATTTGATTTGTTTTATTTCATTATATAGTCTTAGAGAAAGATTCAAAATAAGCAAACATGAGACTTATACGAATTGTTCCAACCTACCAATGAAATGGAAAAACTCTGCCTAAATTTGTTCATAAGGAATGTCAATTTGGCAAAGAATGCAGTACGTAAACCATAACACAAATGGGAGATATAATTATGACTTATATTGGGGCGCTTTCTTGAGATATTAAAACTGTACAATTAAGTACAGAATAGATCAGAATATTAAAGAGAACATTAATGGTTCGCATCCATCAAGAAACTGTTTAAACGTGAGTTAGCTAAAGCTTAATTTATTAATATGTGTTTTAAATATCAAAATACTGTTATAAGGTTCTGTAACTTGCTGTAATTTATTTGCATTCACACAGTGCAATTACTGAATCACCACTCACGTTGCATTTATAATCTGCAAGCTTGAAATTGTACATCGGAATCATTATAACACATTCGGTATCTGAGCCTGGTTTTGAAAAATACCCAGGTTTACCATGACGCCAGAGACCAGAATGTATGGTTTTGTTGTCGTCAAGCCAGACAAAATCATTTATATCTGTATTTAATCTAGCAGACACCCAAAATCCTTTCAAATTTTCAAAACCTCCCATTCTGGTATGTATCATCCGTTCAAGAGCATCAACAGTTCTTTGATCTTTTGGCGAGGCTAGCCTGCCACCACTTCTGATACACTGGTCTGTAGCATTGTCCCAGCTGTTGGTGCTATTCTTAGCCATTTTGAAATACATGTTTACTGCAGGTAAGTAGGTAAATCCTGAACATTTGACAGCGGCGCACACAGTTTGTGATGGGGTCGAAATATTTGAATCTTTTTCTTCAGCATTGTAGAAATATGATGTTCCTAGCTGTGTTACCATATAAGTGTTATTGCCTGTAGGATCTGCCTCGAACTTTGTTGCGTGGTGATGACAAGTGCGTAAACCCTTGTTGAAGAAAAATGACTTACAATTTTCATGTCTCGAACACCTACTTGCGCAAGTGATTAATGTTATGCCTGTAACAGTATCCAATAAGCATTTATCTGTTACGAGGTCTGTGAATTGGTTGTTCTTCGTCCATGTCGAATCCAACTGTAGGGCATACACACATAACATAATACCGAACGCAGAATTTAATAAAAATTTTATGACAGGCATTTTGCTGAGAAATGATCGGACAACGTCTGCGTTTCTTTATATAACAGAATTTCAACAATTATTGTTGACAGGTGTTTCGAACATGTTCTAAGATTATAGCAACAGACAAACAATATTGGCATCTGCCTAAGATAACAAAAGCCGGCCAAGAATGAGGAAAAGCAAGGTTACCAAAGGATTTCCAAATGCGGAAACATATTGATGCACTGTCACAATGTTTAATTAGTCCGGGAAATAAGGATTTGAAAATTGTCATGACAGAAACAAAATCAATAAAAGCAGCAATTATAAACTAGTTTAGGAAACATCGGATACATGAGATTAATTTCAGATTTTATTTGGTATAAACATAGTCTATTTCAACAATTTGTACATAGCAAGGTTTAAGATATACAATACAATACCCAAATACATGGC
>JAFMSR010000007.1:7836576-7868585 GCA_022818135.1 Saxidomus purpurata
AAAGCCTTGATTAGTTAAAAATGAACGTATTAAATTATTTGGTGATCGTTTTTAAGATAAGCGTCACACAAAGCGAGAGCGAGAGTCAACAAACAATTTCTTTCCTCTTCGTTTTGAAGAGTCAATATAAAGTTGCTTTTAAAGAAAACGGATAGTAAGTTTAAGACCTTCCGTGACAATTTCGCCAGCAGACACCCTATCGAACGACACACGAAAAAACACTTGCGATATCAGTTATCTCTTTTATACAGGAACAAATGTTCAAGTACCTTTCTTTTCCAATTTTGCCGAAGTTATATCATCTTTTATGATTTTCTCTTCCAACGGTTTGATTTCTTCTAAAAACCCATACCAAGTACGTATAGTCTGAAAAGTAAAATGAAAGCAAAAAGAAAACCAACGAGATTGACTTATAAACATATCTTAACATATCGAATTTCCAATTTTAACAATAGTTGTAATCTCAATCTGATATCTCTATAGCTTTATTTACTCTGTAAAAGATTTAGCAACTAACGTTTGAGAAATGTTTGTTGACGTAACAAGAAAAGACAATCAGATATCATTTCACAGCTGATTCCAATGTCATAAATATTGTCCTTTGTGGTACAATATTAGGGATACGCGGCTTAATATCTCAAAGCTGATGCCAACGAGTTCGAAATTATGATTAGTTACTTCGCCCAATTTATATATATATATATATTGGAAACGTCCCTCTTAATTATTTCTTTGTGTAAAAGCAATTACAATCTTACTTTTCATGCAATGGCGGTCTCAAATTGAAGACACTAAGTTAGGTTAGTTGTTTGGCTAAGTGTTAGTGTAAGCACAAAATACTGATATATTATGTGATACAATATGAAGACTTGAAACTATCACGTTTTTCATATATTCGTTTGGACATATTGTATCGAGCACAACCTTGACCCTTAAACTGTCCTTGTAATAAGATATATGCACTTTTATCGGATACAGTCCTTTAATTAGCTTAATTTAATTAAGTACATGTAGAAACCCTGAATCCGATTCCAACTACACAATATAATGCAACATAGTATTCCAATAAGCAAATCATTTATTATATAATAAACGTTTTGAAAGAGTCATTTGAGTTGATAAGATTGGGATTTATTAAAAGTTTTACCAGGCTTACACACATGACCATTTAAAAGTGATTCAAAAAATATTCACTGTCCGTGATCTGCGACACTATTTCAATCAAGTTACAAACACGCATTCTTTGAACAATGTAAAATGAGGCGAACAATTGCAGTTTCAACAGGCTGATGAAATGTTCCCATCGGGCTTCAAAAATAGCTTTTTAAAAACTTGTCTCTGAAATGTCGAGAAAATACATTTTGCCATTAAAAAAACCCCACTAATACATGTAGTTTGGGAGCTCTAAAACAGTTCAAATTCATCGAAAATAGACAAATAGTTATAAGAAAACGGAAACGAAGATGCAGAAAGGTATAGTTAGTTGGCAAGAATTCACATTATTACAAAAAAAATATGGGAACTGAAAGTCCATGAAAATTTGCTCTGACAATCTTAAAAACATGTTTTCGGTGAATTTCACCTTGTTTGAAATAGGTTAAAGTGTCTCAAGATTACTCTTATTCATTTATTTAATTATTAATGTTCTATTGTTAAACATTGAAAGATAATGGAAACTGTTTAAAATAAACCATTTCTCAAAACGTAACCTTTTGGAAGTCCGATCGGAAAATTTTATCAGACTGTTAAATATGGTGTTCAATTAGGGCCGTGGCCTTCTCTCCTGTAATTCAGTGGGCAATAACGCGAACTAACGATGGAAACACGTCGTTAATCGTCAGCCTGACTTTGCATATCGTCAAATTGTAACTTTGCGCTATGCGTATCGCAATCGTGAATTCGCGTATCACCATAGTGACTTCATATATCGCTTTGCCGTCACGTATGCGTGTACTAGATGCTAGCAAAGATGGAACATTAGTAAATTTAGAATTTCGACTCGTCTTATTCACAATGAGATACAATGTAGAACGAGTTTGCAATAAATACTAAATTGTTGTAGTAAGAAATGATAAGTTCATTACATGTATATTTAAAATGGTAATTTAAAACATAATTAAATTAAAACATCCGTTTTAACAGTTTTTATGTTTACGTAAACATCGTTCCTGGGAAGGACCAGTACTAGACCCCTATCTTCTGTATAAATAATTATAGAAAGACATGATCGGTAGTGGCGACCAAACACATGGCTCTAATTTCAAGTCAGCAACGACGAAGAAGATCAATAATCTAACTACAGTTGTAGTAATATTCTGCTTCATCACTTGTTATATAATTGGGTACTTAAATTTGTAAATGCTCACTTTTCACGATGTATGCCTTAAGGGTGAAGTCATGTCCCGCAACATTTTTTGAACAGTATACATGCATCTTCCAATTTGTTCGTGCAAAATGTGATGTGTGCAACAGAGATGACTGCTTAAAATGGGCTTCATTCCCAACATTTATAAATAATACCACTAACCGTGTTCTGTTCAAATGCTGAGCGTAAACACAAGCTTACGATACCCGACTTTACGATGGCGATACACGATGTTTTTCCAATGCAACTTCGCGTATCACCATCTTAACTTCGCGCATCGTCATCGTTACTTCGCATTCGCGCTACTCAATAACTAGAGAGAAAACTATGGCCCTAACGGAACACCGCAGTTCAATGCGTAGTTACAATGACTTGAAATATTGCACCTGCCGAAACAAATACATAGTGTGTTGAAAACAAAAATGTGATTGTCTGCGAAATGGTTAGTTTAAAAGTTCAATGGAAAAAGGACATACGGACAAAATATTCGGAAAATCAACATTTTTATTTACTTTAAACATACGATATTTTGATATTTACATTTGAAAAACCATGACCTTCAGATACACAATAACAATAGGTTGAATACGTGCCGCTTCAGATTATGAATAAAATGACGCCACTCACCATATCTTTACCTCAAAACTTACTTCAATTCATACGGACAGTAACTTTTTTTTGCACGCATCATATAATACCTTTTTCGTATATACAATGTTAAGTGAATACTTCGCGTGATCTTTCCAGGATATGTTTTTTGTGCTGTTTATTTAGGAAGTAGGATTTGCTTTTGCATGATATACTGGTTTCTAGTGGTTAGTATGTCATGGTGTGGAGTTTATATTCGTTGTAATGTAAACTCCAAAGCTGAATGCCTGAGTGATTAAATACGAATCATCTGAACGACAAACAGTCATATACTTACCGGTAAATCACGTAAAATATATTTTTCATTCTAATACGTTTAGTTGGAAATAAATATGGAATTAATTTATTACACAAAGCTGAGTAATGTTTAATGTCGCCAGACAACTGAAAACATACTGGCTGTTGCCAAAACTTAATTGCCGATTTTTTCAAGTATTGCATTTAAATGTTTTTAAAGAAGTATAGTTTATAGTGACAACATATTTTACAAAGACCAGCTCAAATATTTTTAGTGAAATATCAGCATTTATTCGTCTGACTTTTAGTGGCAAGGCGCTTATGTAGTCGGGTTAAAAGTTTAAAACGTTGATGACGTCATATGTGCAACATAAAGCGCAGACCATGTCCTGCGTAATTTTTAGCATCGCATATATTTTAGATATACCAAAACTATATTTAGAGCAGTATTCAAAGAGAATAACTTAGTTTTTGTGAATAAATAATGACAATTCAATTGACATTGCATTTTAAACACGAAGTCCACCAATGTACATGCAATTATGTTTCAATACGATTTTCAAAAGCTGAAGATAGTTCCGACCATCTAAAGTGCTAAACAGTATTGTATATCTCGCGCAAATTCTTATTTGTTAACATGAGACGAAATGGCAGCAGTGCTACAATGCAGATCTTACAATAATAATTTCTTCCTTGTTGAATATACTAAATGTCCGTTGGTCCTTTTTTACACAACGCAAGTCATTATCTTTTGATATAAATAGACTTAAATGACATTATCTATATCTATAGATCAAACCACTGGCATAAATTATAAATATTAAGCCACACATTTTAGTCATACTTAATATACCGGTATTGGCTCTTCTTATAGGCCAAACATTTTAACTGGTAGGCTATCTGTGACATCTGAATATGTATGTCAATACAGAAAGAGAGATCAATCGCATTCAAGACAGATCGACATATACAAATCTATGTCTTTAAAACTACAAGTTCTTTCAAACATACCTCATTCTCTTCATATCCTCTAAGATAATTGAAGAAAATCTTTCTCAGAATTTCAATATCCCGTTGAAACTGTGTGTATCCACCTGGTTCTGCATAAACGCCCTTCTCAATCTTTGCTTTAATAGATTCTCGGCAAGACTGTTGCAATTTATCATCACACATTTTCCTAACTTTCTTTGTATTTTCTCCTTTTATTTTGTTCCAAAAGCTATTCATTTCCATCTTGCAAGGAATAAAAACACTATTAATACACAGCTGGACATACAGATTAAATATGTATTTTATTGATGAAATAAAGTTTGCAGTGTGAAAAGTGGTATATTATACTGAATCGATAATTGGAAGTTGATAATTTTTCAACCGCCAATAGAATGTTAACTCCGTGATGCACCTTTTAATTGGACAATACTGAATAAAAAGGTCAATAAATACTCTTGCGGTTTCAGTCTTTCTTGAATGGTTTTATAACTTTAGTAAGTAATTAGTTCATATCTATGAACATTATATGCTGTTACGCAAAATCAATGTTAATTATAAGTGTAGACTAGTTATACTTTCTCGACCTGTGAATAACGGTCACTATTCTGAGTAACATATTAGATAAAAAAAAAACAAGGAGTAAGTTTGCTTTTCCTGATGCATATGTCACGATGCGCACTTTATCATAATTGGGGAGAAATTCTGCAAGTGGCTGGTTAGCTCAGTCGGAAGAGTTAATGCTCTAACAACCAACCAACCCTGTAAGCGAAGGGCCTTGGGCTCGTGTACCGGACCGTGTTCACATTTTTACTCACAATATGTGGAATTTGGCGCCTTCTTACTGCATAAAAATTAAACTTGACAGGAGTTTTTTCTATAAAATATAGTTAGCACTCAATTGTGCGCCGTTTAGTTCTTGTTAACAACATCAATCAACAATATGTATTCATACACGTGTGTGTATATCAAAAGCGTGTTGTGTGGAAAAGTCACCGAAATTGTAAACCACACTACCACAAAGCCAATCCCTTACAATCTGAACAGTCAGAGGCTTTTCAGCAAAATAGTTCTCCATAGGCTTAAAGTTCGGTGAAGGAATAGAAGATAACTTTCACAAGATGTACATGAAAGCACATCCTTTACCTGGCGCAGAAATTCTTTGAACTGTAACACTTAATGTACCTATGTTTTACTACGGTAGATCTGTTAAAGTCGTGATTACTATAAAAATACTCTGATAGTTTTTATTGTAACAGTATCACGTAGTCGATCAGATAGAGAATAGTAAAATTCCGTTGTTTATGATACTTACAATACATTATATAATGTAATATATATATCGTCACGTATATAACATACGGACAATGTTATAATAAATTATGTGAGGAAAATGGAGTTTTTTGTATTCAGTAGAAATATCTAAAACAGTCCTTCTCTACTTTAAGTATGTATGCATTAATAATATTTTCAAAAACAACTGTTTAATATGTACAGACATTCTCCGTTTCGGCGTGAAGAAGTAGCCTCAAAGAGAGCAATGATTCTTTGGAATTGTCCGATTTCAAGAAATATAATAAAATGTGAAGTATGTACGACGATAACAATATTGTGGCGTATCAACATTTTACTTGTTTCATCTAGTACTTTAATCAGTTTTAATCCAATAATAGTAATGAATTGTACTAAGTTAAACACTTGTGGAAGCCTCGAATGAATATGTCTTGTCAGGGTTTGTTAACCCCATTATTAAGCCTCTGTGACGCACTAGCTCACGTTGAAAATATAAATACATTATTTGTTGAAAAAGCTATATTTTACCCTCATATTAATTGTAATATTATCTAATGGGAAATCGATTGAAAATCACGAACCGGAAAAATAATATCCCATCTGTATGTTAATGCCATCAATGTATTATTTAAAGTGTTAATACCCTTCAATGTGACCATCGCAATTTAAGGAAATACATTCGCAAATGGCTTATTATCATTAAAAACAATTCCAGTTCAAGTGGGACGATAGTTACATTCGGTACATTAAACAGACAAATGACAAAACACGTCAGCTCTAACTAAATATTACTTATTTCAACAGTTTTAAATGACAAATAAGGGTATTTCATCTACCTGCATTTCAAGCTCGAACTGTAGATCTGTATGATAAACAACGTTCTTTCGCATATAATCTAATGCTGTTTGTTGCGATCTTGTGTAATGTTCTTCCAGATCCGCAGATGGAGCTGGCAATGTGAACTCTCTCATTTCTGTCATAAACAATTCAAACGCTGTTTTTCTTACACGAAGGTTTTCAGATTTGGCAACAGCACTAAATGCGTCATCTACGTCTGGGACAGCACCGTTTCGGATGGCAGTAACATAATTGTCTGCCAGTTCGGTAAACACTGTAATGCATTAAGTATACAAATAACTACTCGTATAAATTCACGATAGCAGCACATGCACTGGGTCAGGTATATTTTATTCCTTTATAGGCATATTCTTTATCCAAATTCCTACTATTCGTAGAAAATTTGATAATCAGAATTCACAAACGTGCCAGATATGAAGAGATAATCATACTTGATGGACATTTAAAGATTTATCTATTACTTGATTTACATCATATATATCTTTTTTTCTCTTTGGAATTGCCTATCGACAATCCGTTTATTTACACTAAAGCATAAACATAATTCATATATTTATAATAGTACATGCAATTCAATTTTCAATTATACAAAGTGAATATATTTAATAAATTGAAAGTGTAATTTTTTTAACAAAACAACATTGAAACAAATAATTTCAAACATTGGTAAAATCTTTCTTAAGATAATTAGTAAATCTATTAATAAAAAATGTTTTCTCTTTTTTCTTAACCATGTATTGAACTAGAACTGTCACAAGAGTGACGAATTATACCCCCACAATACAGCTTTGTCACAGAAGTATGGCAACCATAAGAAAGGAATGGCCACAAGGACATAAGAGTTGATTTATTATACAATAACTTTTGTAAATGAGACCTTGACCTTTGACCTACTGACCCCAAAGTCGAACTTGACCTGTATTTCATAAAGTTGCACGTGTGTACCGAAAATTATTCAAATTGGTCAAGCCTTTCATGAGTTATCATCCGGAAACTGTTTTACAGTTCAGAGTCACTGTGACCTTGACCTTTGTCCTACTGACCCAAAAGTCGAACTTGACCTGTATTTTATAAAGTTGCACGTGTGTACCAAAAATTATTTAAATCGGTCAAGCCTTTCATGAGTTATCATCCGGAAACTGTTTTACAGTTCAGAGTCACTGTGACCTTAATCTTTGACCTACTGACCCCAAAGACGAACTTGACCTGTATTTCATGAAGTTGCACGTGTGTACCAAAAATTATTCAAAAGGGTAAAGTCGTTCATGAGTTATCATCCGGAAACCATGAAAACCAACAGACCGACCGACCGACAAGCTCACTCCTATATACCCCCCAAACTTCGTTTTGTGTGGGTATAAGTAACACTACCAAATCGTAATATAGGATTTTCAGTAAGTTTGAAGGCTTTTTTCTACGTTCGCTGATATAATATGCTTTGTATATGCTGTACGCGATATAACTTAAAATTGCATATAAAATAAAATTTATTTTGTAGCCAATGATAACATGTTCTATTGTCTTTAATGATTTGCAAATTCCACCTTTTCTGAAGATATCTAATACCTTTTCCCCAAAACAGTTGAGATAAGGACAACTTATAAAAAATGGTCATAAGCTTCAAAATCTCCGCAATGTTTGCACAGTGGGCTTTCAAATATTTTAATTTTAGAAAGATATGAACTAGTAGCAACAAGTCTATGTTTTGCCTTGTATTTCAACTGTTTAACTTTGTTACCTTGAAGAACTTTATTATCAAAAAAATAAAAGGAGTTCCAATGAACGTGATGCGAGACTAATTCCTCCCAGTGCCTATGTACATAAGGGCTCTCGAGTTTAGGTTTCAAGGTTAAATTATATACATCCCTATTCGTTAATTGATCAATTGTCCTATTACTTTCAAAAGTAAATTTTCTTGAAGTTTTAACACTTGTTTTTATTGACTCAGTACTTTTAACTAGAAGTTTCCATGCGGCTGGTATTGCACCTTTGAGTATATTCATTTCTGATATCCAATTTGTCTTATTTTCTAGGGTATTAAAAAGGGAGGCACTGCCAATTAAGCCAGAATCAGATAACTGGTCATTTACATATATAATATCTGAATCAATCCAGTTTTGAAAAAAACTATACATTTACCCTTATACGTTATGTGTTTATTACCCTAGATCACTTCTTTTCTAACAGTTTCAAAAGATTTAGGCGTCTTTCTATCTTTGTGATAACAAATTATGCATATATCTATTAAAGACTTATAAAACGGAGAAAGTGGAATTTTTGGTGATTGTAATGACTTGATTGAATCTAGATTCATGCTAAATATAAGAAAATCATGTCCGTATTGATTTAAAAAGAATGTTGGTAAAAACTTCCAACTTGCGTCGTCAGAATTTAGCAGACTTTTAATCCTTCTGAATTTCATACTTTTTGCGAATGTTTCTATATCTATCATTTCAAGACCTCCGTTTAGTTTATTTGCTAGAATGACCGATATTTTTATTTTATCTGTTTTACCATTCCATATAAAATTAAAAAGTAGCGACTTGATTTTATTTATGATTTCTTTAGGAACCACCATGTTTTGAAGAAGATATGTAAATTTTGGGACAATTATCGATTTAATGAACACTATTCGACCATAAATAGTTAAATTCCTTTTTTCCTTGATTCACATTTATTTATTTTAGTATTCAAGTTTAAATTATTGCAGTCTTCTTTATTATGTCCGAAATAAACACCAAGTGCCTTTACATGTTTATTTGTAAAATTTATTTCATGTAACATAATTATTACTATCTTTATGTTTATGTTTAGATTTTCCAACCCATAAAGCTTTAGTATTTGATTTATTCAATTCTAATCCTGAGTATTTTTCCTATTGCTCTATAAGTTGTAATGTTATCGGAACTTCTAATTGATTTTTAAGAAAAAGTGTTGTATCATCTGCTAATTGGGTAATTTTTTAATGTTTAAACGAATTTTCATATCTGATAGAAATACCATCAATTTGTTCGCTATTTCTAATTTTTGTGGCTAAAATTTCAGCAACAATTATAAATAAAAGAGCCGATAATGGACAGCCTTGTCGAATTCCACGTGATAGTTCAAAGAAATTTGATTTCCAACCATTGTTTATTACACAAAACGATATGTTATGATAAATGACTTGAACCCAATTGATGAAAGAGTCTTTCAGACCAAATGTTTTAAGCACTGCTAGCATGAAATTCCAATTAATTGTATCAAAGGCTTTTCGAAAATCTAGGAACTAAATTACACCATCTATGTCTAAACAGTCTGTATAATCGATTATGTCCTGTATCTACCTGATATTATACCCAATGAATCTATTTTGTATATATCCCTGTTGATCTAAACTTATTTTTTTAGGTAGTACTAACTGTAAGCGTTTTGAAAGAACTCTTGTTAGAATTTTGTAATCTATATTTAGTAATGAGATAGGTCTCCAGTTTTCCAGTAATTCAGGATTTCCTTTTTTGTAAATAAGTGAGAAAACGCTCTGTTTTTGTGTGTCAGAAAGTTCACCATTGTCATAGACTTCATTTAGTGCATCAGTTACTAAAATACCTATAATTTCCCAAAACACTTGGTAAAATTCTGTAGTTAGACCATCTAGACCCGGACTTTTATTCAACTTCATCTCATTGACAGCATCATTACACTCGTTTAATGTTAATTTACCTTCACATTTATTGGCTAGTTCGTCATTTAATTGATTATCAATATGAACGGTATTCGTCACGATCTGCATCAGATGATTTACATGCATACAACTTTTTATAACAAGAGCTATCTCATGACAGCACGCTCGACTATTTGAAAGCTTGTCGGTAAAATATTTTTTTTTGTCTAAGAACAGGTGTATTGTGTAATTTTCCATAAGAATTAAGGTCAAAGATATGAAACTTGTTCAAAGACCTATGTAAATGTACATTACATGCAAAGCCTTACTCTGGATTCTGTAAGCCAACTGGGGGGAGAAGGGGGGGGGGGGGCTAATTTATTTTGTAGCCAATGATAACATGTTATATTGTCTTTAATGATTTGCAAATTCCACCTTTTCTGAAGATATCTAATACCTTTTCCCCAAAACAGTTGAGATAAGGACAACTTATAAAAAATGGTCATAAGCTTCAAAATCTCCGCAATGTTTGCACAGTGGGCTTTCAAATATTTTAATTTTAAAAAGATATGAACTAGTAGCAACAAGTCTATGTTTTGCCTTGTATTTCAACTGTTTAACTTTGTTACCTTGAAGAACTTTATTATCAAAAAAATAAAAGGAGTTCCAATGAACGTGATGCGAGACTAATTCCTCCCAGTGCCTATGTACATAAGGGCTCTCGAGTTTAGGTTTCAAGGTTAAATTATATACATCCCTTATGCATATCATATAATTTTAAACAAGTCATTTTTAATATTATTTTCTTTGTTCACATGTTTGTTTGTCATGGAGCTCCTCCGTCGGTGTTGGCGGTGAACGTTCTGTGACGTTGACCTGTCTGCCTTTGCTTGGGGTAATAAAATTGTCCATACTAGATTGTTTGTGCGCACGTGAAATGTCTGATTTCACGGGATTAATAGTTTTATCGGGTTTTGTGGTATTACCGGAGGAATGTCCACCTGAAGATGACTGATTAGGCTCGGCGAATTGCAATATTTGCTTTTCGAGTGTATTTACCACCTGATAATCTGAGTGTTTGCCGGACTCATTCCTGTCGTTCTCGTCGTCGGATGACTCGTCCTGTATGCACTCGGATCGTTTGTGACCAGCGGTTTTGCATTTAGAGCATACCCAATCGATGGTACACTCTTTGAACACATGACCATTTCCTAAGCACTAAGATTAGTTTTTTGGTTTGGCCTTGCCTTAGCCATAATGAATTACACGGCCATGAAATGTCCCAAAGTTCATGAAATTTGGAAGAGGTTTCTGAAGGGTAGATGATTTCACTAAACAAAATCTAGCAAAAGTTTGCCGCCTACGGGAAAGGGGAAACAGAGATAACATCGATCCCTAACAAGGTGAATGTCCTGGTTAGAGTGTCATCATCTACAGAGAGTGGGATGTTCTTGACATGCACTCTTGTAGTATTTTCATTATCCAGACGGTCTGGATTCGTGTTCATAACACTGACATTCTTTCTTCTTAATGGGATTAGTCCAGTTATGAGGGATGCCTCTATTTTATGGCCAATAGCCTTGTATAACTCAACATGGCTAATCCATTCATCTTGTGTGGGTTTTCGGTCGCCGAAAATTAACGATTCTCTCATGAATAACAATGGTAAAGTGTTCATTGGAAAATGTGATCGTGGATCAACTTCTGGGTATACGTTGGGTTCCCCTTCGTTTGCCTCTGACATAATTGTATATATTATTATCAACTATCAATAAACTTCGGCAAAAAGTAGCTTTTCAGAAATTACATCCAATATATCCAACATGACACAAAGTATATCCTCTTTAGACTCACTTTGTACTATTTTTGGTTTGATAAATGTCTTTAGAACAGTTCCTTTTCAAATAATTTTGATGACCGTAAAGAACACAGCCATAGCCAATGTCGCTTTCGTATCAGATAATATATATCAATGGAACAAACATAACAAATTCTTACGGACGTTTTCTTTTCAGCTATCCTAAATTATGGTTATCCGTGATCTGTATTTTACCACTCAAACCGGAAGCTGATACTACCAGGTACAATTGAAGAAACTGTCTTTATACAAAATTTCCCAGCACATTTATTTGATATTTATGGAGTCAGATAAGTACTAAGATAAGACTTTTAATGTCCAACATATAGGAATAGCTGTGTAAAGTCTAGAAGTGTGTAAATTCTAATTTTCAAACGAATGTTCTCGCAATATGCAGCATGCCGAGTAAATTCCCATATCACTTGCGTTGTTGACCTTCATATTATATATGATGTTGTCATAGGGTAACAAACTCCTTATGTAAATAGACATATAACGTTACCATGATTTAATACTGGTTGTTGTTTTGTTTTACTCCTCAACACATTAATATAATCAAGTAACAGCTTTAAGTCTAAATATCCGCTCCTATGTGTTACGCAGTTTAATTCAAAGTCCTATACATTTCATAAATAGTCCCGTTATTCTATTGTTACTCCCATTAACTAACCTGTGTTAACAACTCATCCGTGTCGTGTTGTATCGATGACCAGGGTAAGAGCAATGCATCGTTGCACTTGCCGTGTGACCATGATACAACATGAGTTGATAATAAAATATATCTTAGATATTTTATATTGTTTTCAGGTTAGTATAATTGTGTTATTTCATAAACAGTTATATAAGTAAATAAAACAATGTGTCTTTATTTACATTAGCATATGTAAGATATTGTATTTTGTAAAACAGTGAAATAGATTGTTTAATTTACACTGATTATAATCTTACATACATGCATTGTATACATATTAATATTATTAGTCATTTAGAATGGCACTTGACGTTTGACCATGATACAACATGAGTTGATAATAAAATATATCTTAGATATTTTATATTGTTTTCAGTTGTCACTGTCTTACGTCTTGACACCCAACTAGAATCCACAAGTTATAAATATTTGTCGTCGGGCTGGGAAAAGCTCTATAGCCGCGAGTAATGAGATCTTTTCTGAGCGGTTCTTTTTTCAAAACAATATCGTATAAAATAGAAGAAAAAACATGTTTTGGATATGAAATATGCTTATGAAGAATTTACATATAACTGACCTCGTGCCTGTGGATAGCAACTGCAATAGAACAAAATTAATAATTTGCAGTAAATAACAGGTAAATCGATTTATGGCCAACTGGCCCAATAAAGTCATACGTAAACGTTTTTGTTTGAAACCGTTGTGAATAGCCTATGGGATTTTTATTTCAAAGTCATCAATTTTATCAGCATTAAGTGCCACAGTAAAAATAAATCAGCTAAGAGATAATCTTGTTCTAACAAACTTCATTTACTAGTTTTATATTCAGACATATTTTGACATTTTTTATTAGTTAAAAACCTTTGATTTACCAAAAAGGTTTTGATAAAAAATAAATTGTAATAAATTGTAATCTGGATAAAAGGTAGAAATAATTTTATGCCGATTTCGTTTGGCAAAAATAAAAGGTTTGTATTATTCTTATTATCTATCGAAATTATCTAAACATAATTACATTAATTGAGTTCTGGTTACAATCATGTCATGACTCTTTGTGCAAAGTTTCTTTGAAGGTTGACTTTAAAATTGATACAGAGCATTATTTTTATCTCGGGGGATAAAGTTATTCATTGTAACCATTTTACAGTATAATAACAATTACTATATATTATATCCTTGGCACATTGACCTTAATATCAATAGAGGACTAGTCTGACAGAGCTTACTACAAAGCTTAAAAGGCTTTAGGAATATATCGATATACTTTACTTATTGACTGGAAACGGATTCTTTGTCAAGGTCACCATAACATGGCACCTCGTAAGAAATATGATTAGTGTGATTATCATGTTTATCCGTCCTTTAACAATTCAGTTTCTTAGGCAACATAATTAATTTTTAAACCCAGTGTCAATATGACCATAATATTTTGACCTGAATATATATAGGCCAATTTCTCATCATGCCCAGCCCTCTATAAAAGTTTAAAACTTTACCCAACGGTCAAATATATAATTATTATTGATGATTATTAGGGAATTTGATATTCTAGCCACAAGAACGCTGTACTAATAGTCATAGTCTACTTAAGTGGCATAATTGTTGTATATCATATGTAAAAGGACCAACAAGCAATGCTACAATTCTGACCGAAGAAATATGGAAAGGGAGATTATTTTCCCTGTGTATCTCTATTCAAAATAATGATCCTCGGGGCGGGGCCAATTTGACACCAAGAGGCACAATTTGAACAATCTTAGTAGAATACTAGTACAACAAGGCAAAAATACTAATTCTGAATATATAAGCTCTACGCATTATGCTCATCGGCAAGATTGTTTTAAAAGAAGTTCCTCGCATTGACGCAACGTTGTAAGAATCAGTTGTAATTTTAGTACCCTTTATTATTTCGACAGCCACTGAGCGTTAAGAATACCAGAAAGTAGCATACATCATAATCTATATCATTACATAGGTTACAAAAGTGTATACATGGCTAGGTGTATTTTGTACGGAAGCAGATTAAAAAAGCAAACGTTGAAACACGAAACATTACCTTAAAACCTTATTCCCGTGAAACACCGTACCTTAGTTTGCTTATATCGCTTATTTTGGCGTCTTTTGTACAGACAATTTTCATGCAATGTAATTAGATATCCTTAGCACAGCCGGCATATTTTGTGACACACCCGACAGACATGCATGTGTTTTTGTAAACACTGTACAACACGTTATGCTACTTTCGGTTTACTGCGCGTGTTGTATACGTCAGCAAATAGATTGAGCTGTAACATGAAAGTAAAATTTCCATTGGCCCACCTACAGAGGTCACGCGCAGGGGTCATCCTGTCTACTAACCTGCGTATGGACTTCTCTTTTTCTGGCTAAAGAGAGGTCGATTTTGAGCTTTCTCATAAAATGTCAATATACCTGGGTTTGAGTACGGCATGTCTGTTTTATGTCTATGAAAATATTTGTACGGGCTAAAAACACAATCGCACAGGGGCCTGTACGCAAATGTTGGTAAAAAGAAAATCTTCAAAGCTGGTAAAATTGTGTCTAAGGTCACTTTCAAGGTTGTCTTAAAGTGTCAGCACTTGCCTTGGACGTCTGATTTTTCAACATTCAGGAGCTGTCGCCATAGCCTTTAAATTCATACAGACAAAACATGTTCCATACGGTAACTGTCGCTTCTATGGAAGGCCAAAACTGTCTTAATCCGCGTATACGGTTTATTACGTAATGGACGTTCAAAGGATATAAGCAGAAGTGGCAGATATGATTTAGGCAAATTTTGAAATAACAATTGCTGGTAAACTACCGTCAAAAATTCATTTGCTCTTAAGGAGAACACTAACTGGTAATATTATATTCAATTAGTAAACCCCAGAAAAATCAAAATGTGTTTACAATGCTTGGCATAGGAGACATGTGCATCGATCAAATATTTTCTATGTGGACTTCTGAAGAGACGAAACATTATTTATGGGTAACGCATGATTTTTGGCCTGGGGACTGAAAGGCATAAATTTGCATACCACATTTTTTTTTTTGTAATTGTGCTTATTGGGTCAACCATTCTCTAAAGAGGCTATCATCGGTACGACCGGTCCTACCACATTTCAAACACTGCAGACAATTAAATTTTAACTGTGGTATGCGAATAAAAACTGTACACATGCGCTTTGGGAAAGTAGTGCAAGACAGACCAGATCAATCTTTTGTTTGAATGTCGCATTCGATAAGAATATATTACAAATAAAAACAGTACATACAATTTCAAACGATTGCAGAAAGGTCTATAGCTTTTGGGCTACATTACACATTTTCTGTCTGTTTTAGAAATTACTGCGCTGTTAGCTGATAACGGAAGATTATCATATGCATATCACGGAAAGGTACGGATATTTACGGAAATGTACGGAAACGTACGGCATTCGATAAAAAAGTTTGTAGTTTGATTTTCAAATTTGTGATGTTATTTCATTGAAAACCTTCTTATTTACCAACGATTACATATATATTTACCTAAAAATAAATTTCATTAAAAAAAAGATACAATTTACGTACATTCCCGAGAAAGAACTCACGTGATCAAAATCATCCGTAATTTATCGCGGACACTGCATGTCAAGGCCCAGTGAACGGTTTCACCGATTACAACTACACGGTAACCAAGAATCATTTTTGGTGATCCCTGTGACACATTGTACAGTACTGAATTTATATTTCAGTGTTGGTATTGCTTTGTTTATTTCTGTTTCAAGGTCATGTCCTTGGTACGCAATAATTGTCGATCCACATCATCAGATATCGCTTGATGTTGAACAAAGCACAGATTAAATTATTCTTATTGTTCTCTCAAACAATTTATATTGTTGACCATGTGATTATTTTTCATTTAACGTACGTTTTATAATAAAACAAACTTCCCTGCCACCCATATATTTGTGAATCATTCATTTTGTGTCATATACTAGATTTCGCCCTATGCACATTTCGACCCGCGCTTCAGGTAAGGTTCAGCGTAAATCACGAAGGTCAAAAGTTGTTTTTAGGGGAGTTAATCTATAGCCTCCAGGCCTTCAGCGCTCACAGAGCTTTGATTTTCTTTGTAGTTGAAATGTCCAAAGAAACCTTATTTACCGACAGGACAATGTTCAAATTTAAAATTTCAGGAAAATATTTACTGAAGCAGGTATTCTTGAAACACATTATCATAATGTTTATGATGAATATTGATACGTCCCTATTTAAGTGCGACATAAAAATGTGAACTGTGAAAAGCGCTGGTAATTTCGGCGGTTCCTACGTCACTATGACCCAGCCTATTGGAATGTGTACGGTCATAACGAAAGTATTCTTTAAATTTTCTTGGAAGCATCAATACAATCAAATGAATTGTTTCGCTCTTGCTATAAGATGTTGTTGTTGCTGTCTTTGTGGAAAGGTGGTGTGAAATGAACTCTATTATTGACGACCTATCGTAACAGTATATAAATGTCTGACGTAAAAGCGAAATCTTTTATACTACAAACTAATTTATAACTTACTTTGACCATTTATTGGCTTGCTACAGAAGAGTTCCTTGGCCTTACAGCTGTGTATATGATCAACTAAACGTGCTGTAGCTTCGTTGAATGTATCAGACAAGTCATCGTACCGCAATGTCTCAAGGTTTTGGAGCACTTTACCGTCACCTGGTACAGGAAATGTGAAACATTTGCGCTCTCGAAAGTATTTTTTGATGCACTCCCTCACCTTATTGTATGTTACGTCTTTGCTTTCATGAATCGCCAGAGCTTGTTCTATATATTCATCCTCGGAAATCATTATGCCATTGACAGATAGTTTCAGACTAAAATCCCTCAAACAAAGTATGAAGATCGGTGTTATCATATTCAATTTGCTGTTATCATCTGAACATTTACCTTTATAGCGAATATTCTTCGCCATTTCCGATAAAAATCTGAATTACGTCAGTCAAGGTATATCTGGCTCAATGACATACATTTTTACAAATCAATTCAGTAAAAGGAAAAGAAAGTTATTTCACAGTATAGGTAAAATCAATTTATTTTCCACACGCCTTTTTTGTCAAACTGTTGCTGTAGATAAATAAAAAGAAATTATGCCCTTTAAGGAATACATTTTTTAAAACATACAGTAACTGGTGATACAAATTACATTCACGAATGCAACATATTTTTACATTAAACTTTACATTAAAACTTCTCTGTGTGTTTTCTCAGACGACTATTTAAAAGGATACGTCAATTTTCTGATAGCATCTTGATCGAATACACTCTTCATATTGTATAATAGGCAGTTGCATAAAAGTGTTGCTAGAGTAAACATTTTGTTGTCATGGTTAGTGTCACCCTGAATTGTTCACAAATAGTTTTGCAGTGTATTACAATGTGATGAAATGTGTTCACATGCGTGATTTAAAGCCTACAGGAAAGTTCGGTATTAGCAAAGTCATGAGAAAAGTCGTATTCTTACGGTGCCCGTGAAGATACAATTTTTTTATTTCGTATTTACGAAAAAAAACAACGAAATAACATTTCGAAAAAACATAATAACATTTTGTTAAAACGAAATAAGATTTCGAAAAAACGAAATAAGATTTCGAATAAACGAAATAAGATTTCGTAAAAAACGAAAATAATAATTCGTTTTTACGAAATCTTAATGCGTATTTACGAAATTTGCGAAATGTTTTTATTTCGTTTCAACAAAATATTATTTCGTTCAAACGAAATATTGTTTCGTAATTACAAAACAATATGAAAACGAAATAAAATGTCTTTTGGACGAAATATAATTTCGTTGAAACGAAATTAAAACATTTTGTTATTTACTTTTTTTGAAATGTTATTTTGTTTTAACGAAATGTATTTCATTAAATTACGAAATAAAAAAATGTATCACCTGTCACTTCACGTGCACCGTGTATTTCTAAATTTCACAATTTTGAATTTTACCGTCTTTGAAAAAGTATTCTCAAAACTAGGCAGTTAACAGTTAATGCATCCACTTAACGTGTAGTGAAATCGTGTATAAAGGTTAATGAGTAATCATATTAATCTAATATGGTGCATGCAGTTGCATCCAATGTGTATTGCAGAACACTGCACTGATCCAATAAACATAAAGGCTCATTACGGTATGCCAAAATCTTTATTAGCAGTGCGCGACATACTTTTCAAATATGCCAAATCGCTGTCACTTGATGCGCTCACAAACAAAACTTAGGTCGTATGCAAAATACGTTCTAAATTATGTGTCTAAAAAGAAACAGAAAATGTCCATTTTTCATTAATTCAAGTTCCATAAATCAGCATTGACTTTGCAAAGCAAAAACAATTTACAAATAGTGCACTTATATATATTTTGATATATAATAATAATAAATCATAAATCTTCGTACTGTGAGGATAGTCGCACTACGTCGCCTACAATAACCCGATGTTTGGGTTACACATTTTGATAAAAAGTGAAACAGTTTTTTCGTGTTTGTAATGTAATTTATACGCTAATTTTAGCAGCATTTTTTCCTACCTTTGAAACGTCCCCAAGACCTTCAGTATCAAGCAACATCAATACAGTATTAGGCTTTTTAGGGTGAATCTTGCACCAAACCCAAATGCCCTTTGTTGTTGATTCTATTGTATTACCCATTACAAAACCTGGAAAATTAAACAAACTTTAAAAGCTTGCTAAAAGACGCTTTTACACAAAATATGATCTCATAGAAAGAAAGAGATTGATCGTAATATGTATTTAAAAGAATGACGTAATGTGAAAATTTACTATTTAAGTAACCAACAGACATACAACAGATGGAAGCGCAATTATTGCACCATAATGAATCTCTAAATGCTTCAGTGTTGATACCGATATCTAAAATAATGTCTATAGAAAATGACCAGAAACATGTGATATGTTTTTAAGTGCAGTACCGTATGAACTGCGCGATTTTAAATAAATATAATACAAAACCTTGCTGTTTACCGTAAAATGTTTGTACATGTATTGCAACACACCTTTACATTGTCCAGCCAAACGATTCATCAGATAAGATTTCCCTGTTCTATAAAGCCCAACAATTGACACAATCACGATAGGCCAATCAATCTTTGTAATCTGTTTAACAGCTTCCGGTTCAATCTTCAGGACATTTTGTCGATCAGTACTCACTAAGCACATAGGTTTCTGGAATACTTCCATATCCTTAGGCACGAAGCCACTGTAGTTAAAAGTGTTTTTATGGATAAAAACATAGATTGCGACCTTACGGATAACTTCGCCTAAACTGAATAAACACTATAAACTCTGACATCTGAGCATTTCCAAACTAAATAGTGAGGTATTGTACTTAAAGAGAATAGTGTTTGTGGGTGTTGCGAGTGAGAACAGTACCCTTACAAACTGTGACACCTTTCATTATTATTAAAGGCTAAGGTTTGAGTAATTTTCTGTCAAAACCGATAATCATGTAACTAAATAAATTACCGATTGGACTCTTTAGCCCGGGCCTCAAAACCTTATTAAGTTGAGTGTTATTAACAGTAAAACTTGCTATGCGCTCAAAAATTTGCTGTTGGTTTAACTAAAGAATTTTTGAGCATTTAATGACAATAATTTCATAGAGCCTGCGAAGAAAACATTTTGTTTATTATCTGTTTGAGATGTTCATTTCTCATAGAGTTATTATATATATTCCAAAGAGGCATGCCAAATGTTAAATAATTGATGCAATATTTAACCAGAAAACCCAGTTCTATTATGTGAACTGTGTACGCTTACTGCCTATAAAGGCAGCATGTTTAATATAGGTATCATTTATACAAATACTTAAAGTGAAGCACTTCTATATTAATATTTGCTTTGTCGGTTTAAATAACATACTTAAATTGAATATTATATCTGTTGACAATGTCTATATTTCATATATATTAAAAGATAAAAACACAGTCCATGCGATAAATAAATTGTTATTTGCCAACCGGTTTCGCTTTCCTGCTCATTAGGGCAAATATGGCGTCAAAATACTTTTCCTAGAATTTCTTTATTAAGTAGCCAAGAAACTAAAGAAGAAAGCATAATACCTTTTATTTCAACACATAATCCGAAAAACAGAGAAGTCTTCGGAATACTTTAATATAACATGGATATCTTAAATAACGATGATATAATGAAAAGAATAATGAATAATACTAAAATAATTAAAAGTAAAAGACAACTTCCCAATTTAAAACGTCTGCTTACTAAGTCTGAATTTAGTGAACATAAGACCACCCCGTCTGTTTCAAAATGCAATGACCCGAAATGCGGACTTTGGTTTTATTTTTGAAGGATCTACATTTTCAATACAGAACAAAACGTTTCATATGAAAGAAAATATGGACTGTACTGTACAAAATGTTTTATACGTATTAGTTTGTAATGGTTGCAAAGAATTTTATATCGGCCAAACAGGTGATAAGCTTCGTAATAGAAGGACAGGGCATGATCAACAAATAAAAGACTCGTTGACAATACAATTGCCTTTAAGTGGTCATTTAGATAATTGTTCAAAAGACGACCCTAAATATTTAATATTTCCCTTTTACAAATTTCATAGTAATGATGTTTCAGCTAGGTTATCTAAAGAACGCTATTTCATTGACATTTTTAAGCCTAAATTAAACAATAACTGATGACGTCATCATTACAACTTTTACGTAACGTTGCTAAGTAATTTATTTTGTATGCTATATTTGCCCCGACGATATTGTGAAACCGGTTGGCAAATACAAATAGAAAACTCATATAGTGTCATATAGTCATATATATATATTTCTAAGGTTTAAAACCCTTTAAATGCCGGAAAAGGCAATATATTTAATGAATTAAATAAAAATGACTTTATATGGCTTTAAAATAATGATTAAATTAACTAAATTAACTGTGCTACGCGTTTCATACAATTCATCAGGCACAATTGTAGTGAATAACGTTGTTTCTTCAACAAGACAAATTCCTTTAAGTGAACATTTAGATGGATGTGGAAATAAAGAATTTGAAATGTTTCCTTTCTTTAAATTAAAAAATAAATGTGTTTCAGCTAGGTTAGCAAAAGAAAATTATTTTGTTCACAAATTCAAACCATGGCTTAACGCCATCAATTTACATTAATTATCTGCATTTTTACAACAGTAATCTCCCTTGAAGGAAGTTATGACGTTAACGTCATGGAAACAACGCCATTCACTATTTTAAAGCCACATAAAGTCATTTTTATTTAATATTTATTTATTTATTATTTTATATATTTTATATCTTATTTGGTTTTTGAAGTGGTATATGGGGATATATTACCCGCCTTTACTGATATTACCCGAGCCGTTAGTCGAGGGTAATATTTTGTCGAGGACGTAATATATCCACATATATCACGTCAAAACTAGAATTGTGTCCAAAGGACACGGATGCCCCCACTGTGCAGATGTGCTCATAAACAAGAGCAAGCATATCTGTATGTAAGATTTTTATGTGGAACTTTTTCATTCCACTGTTTCATTTCTGTACATATACCTAAAATGATCTACAGGTAACCTTATGTACATGTTAAATTAAATTACAAATGTAAAATTTATATGTTCAATTATTTATATGGTATATAGTGAAAAAATCAACAAAGGGCCATAATTCTGTTAAATTTGGTCGCAACAAAAATTTCTTCCTTTACTACCATCTACACATTAAAGCTGTTCATCCCTGGAAGTTTAAGCAAAATCTGCCATCCGGTTTAAGAGGAGTTGCGTTCACAAAATTTCTATATGGTATATAGTGAAAAACTTAACAAAGGGCCATAATTCTGTTAAATTTGGTCGCAACAAAAATTCCTTCCTTTACTACCATCTACACATTAAGGTTGTTCATCCCTGGAAGTTTAAGCAAAATCTGCCAACCAGTTTAAGAGGAGTTGCGTTCACAAAATTTCTATATGGTATATAGTGAAAAAATCAACAAAGGGCCATAATTCTGTTAAATTTGGCCGCAGCAAAAATTCCTTCCTTTACTGCCATCTACACATTAAGGTTGTTCATCCCTGGAAGTTTAAGCAAAATCTGCCATCCGGTTTAAGAGGAGTTGCGTTCACAAAATTTCTACATAGTATATAGTGAAAAAATCAACAAAGGGCCATAATTCTGTTAAATTTGGTCGCAGCAAAAATTCCTTTCTTTACTACCATCTACACATTAAGGTTGTTCATCCCTGGAAGTTTAAGCAAAATCTGCCATCCGGTTTAAGAGGAGTTGCGTTCACAAGATTTCGGGACGTACGGACGGACGGACGGACTGACGGACTGACGGACGGACGGACGGACAAGTGCAACGCTATATGCACCCCACTTTGTGGGGGCATAAAAACAAATAACAAATTTATAACCCTTCCCTTTCTTAAATATTAAAAGATTCCGCTTATGTTTTATTTATTTAACGACTGAACGTACCCAGACTTTCAAATCCCCCTATGATACCTCAATGTCACTGCGTGACGTCACAAATCAGCACGGACCTATACATTGACGTAGTGTACGCGGCGAATAAGCTCACGTCCAGCATGGGGTACAGTAACGGGGTTCTGTCAAGTGTATATTACCGGCTTGCCCGTAAATATCAATATCTATTTACGGATTGTTAACCAATCAGAAGACCGCAAATTTCATGGAAGGGTAATAAATATATATATATAAGGTAAAGGTAAAGTGTTTGTTTATTATAGTGTCACCATTGAATTGAAAATTAATAGTGAAATATGCTTTGATTTTTTAAATGTTGCTGAACATTTAACTGTTTTTATACTACTGTTGCATCGAATCTAGTTGAAAAGTTGCCAAATAGTTATTTTAAATATGGAAAATCTTTTGTAAATAGGTTTTATTCATCTAAAGGAAATTTACCTAATAGTTTTTCGTTTTCAATTGTTACTGAAAACAAAATTCTTAAGTATTTAAACAAGCTAAGTGCTAACAAGGCCACTGGATTAGACGGAATCCCTAGTCGGTTTGTTAGGGATAGTGCATCCATTATAGCCTGTCCATTGGCCCATATTGTTAACCTTTCTATTATTCAAGGCTCAGTTCAAGATGATCTCAAAACAGCCCGTGTTATCCCTCTGTACAAGAAAAATGATAAAAGGAGGTTAGTAATTATCGCCCAGTATGTATCATATCCAAGATTTTTGAAGAGTCATCTATGATCAAATGGAAGGTTATTTGAATGACAAGAAACTTTTATACAATTTTCAGTCTGGATTTAGACGTGGTTTTTCCACAGATACATGTCTCATTTATTTATCTGATTACATAAAATTTCAGATGGATCAAGGTAAGATGGTGGGCATGGTTCTTCTTGATTTATAGAAGGCGTTCAACACAGTCAATCATGGTATATTGTTAATGAAATTGAACGCTGTTGGCCTAAGTTCTAATGCTGTCGATTGGTTTCAATCTTACCTTTCTGATCGACAGCAGTTAGTTGATGTCTCTGGTGTATTTTCTAGCCAGGCTAGTATAACCTGTGGGGTACCACAAGGGTCAATTTTGGGTCCCCTTTTATTTCTAATATATGTCAACGACATGTCTGCTGTTGTTAATAACAAACTTTTGTTGTACGCTGATGATTCCGGGATTCTTGTTTCGGGGAAAAGTAAATCTCATATAGAATCTAGTTTGTCTTCTGAATTGGAACTGGTTAGTGAGTGGCTTGTTGACAACAAGCTTTCACTGCCCCTTGGAAAGACAGAGTCTATTCTTTTTGGGTCGAAACCTAAGCTCAGGTCCGAAAATTGATTATATCCTGTAATGGTTCTTGTATTCAGGCTACCAATTCAATCAAATATCTAGGTGCTATTTTGGACCGGCATCTTTCCTGTGATGATATTGCAAGGTCAGTTGTCAAAACAGCTAATGCCCGGTTGAAGTATTTGTTTTGTAAGTCAATTTCTGAATCTACATACAAGAAAGTTATTGGTCATGTCCCTAATCCAGTGCCATTTCGACTATGTTTGTTCTTGGCTCCTTTATCTTGAATCTGGATAGTAGATCGCATATAGGGCCAGAGCAGTTTCAGTCCTTGAACTGGTTACCGGTCTCAAAGAGAGTGGACCAGATCACTCTCTGTCATGTCCATAAAATTAAGACAGGCACGGCCCCAAATTATATTAAGGAGCATTTTATATCCATTAGCTCTACACATGATCGCTGTACACGATCCAGAGTGACTGTGCACTCCCATCCTGATTCTTGCCACACGTTTAGTGAAACTGGGCGTTACAGCTTACCAAAAGTTGGCAGTGGCATTTACATTAAATGGGGTTGTTCTTTGGAATAGTCTCCCACAGGCGCTTAGGGATATACAGTCTTCCCAAAAGTTCAAACAATCAATCAAAGTCCATTTAATGGCCAGCTAACTTTTTAATTTTTTTAGTAACATTAAATCTTAATTAATGTAAAATGTAAATGACAGTTCATCTTCAACTGGTTTTATTGTAAGGATTGGTATTTAATGATTGGATGACTATAACTTACTGTGATGCTCTTTTCATTGTGATATAAGTAACTTTTCAGTGTGATATATCTAGCTTTGACTGTGATATATTTGATCTCATTGTGATTTTTATGTATTCCAATTAAGTTTAAAATAATTATAATTAGTTAAATCACATGACTTTCTGTGTCTTGCCTCCAATAACAGGGACCACAATGGAAATAAGAGGAATCTATTCCCTTTTTTTGTGTTATCCCTGGTATTGGTGTGCATTTCATGGCTCATATATATGCATGTCATTGCCATGTCATATGTGCATTTTTTACGGAAATGAACTTATCTTAACTTATCTTATCTTATATATATATATTTCCAGTTTATATGAATTTTATTATCCCCTTACATTGATATGTGAAGGTCAGGGAACCCTCCCTCTCCATATCTTACAAACATTTATTATACATAAATATAATTTCAATATGCAATGTCACAATCAATTTACATTATTGAGATGATAATAATAATTATGTACGTCTTATAATAATTATATAAGAGCAAAAAAATTCAAATGAACGTGTAAATAAATATGAAAAAGAAAAAAAGAAGAAAAACCTTTATTTATGTTAAAAATAGAGAGAAAGAACATCATCTACAATTTCTTATTATAGAAGCCTGGTACATAACGTTATTAATTAATAACCGAGATTTGTAGTTTGTAGGCCCTTAAGGGTGTTTCTCTTGGTGCTCTGCCTTCTGCAAATGCATTGAGTACATACGTTTTTTGGTTCTCAAGGTTTGCTTTTTATATATTTATACACGAGCATTTTTGTGTTTTACATACCATGCCTTTTGTTTCCATTGCGTGTGTTAGAGATTCACCTAGCAGGGATTACTTTTATTTACACTGTCCTGTGACTTTGGAACATGGTGGGGGTAAGAGTGAGGTTGGGTGCGCACCATAAACCGGTTTAAGCTCCCCAGTGGTGTTTTTGCCACTGACCGTTCCAAGGCGGTGCCCCACTGTGTTCCTTTAATTGTTCGTTTTGTCCTCGTGTGTTTGCTTTGTATGCTTGTGTGTGTTGGTAGTGTATGTTTGTGTGTGTACATGATTGTGTGTGTGTGTGTGTTGTGTGTGTGTGCGTGTGTGTGTGTGTGTGTGTGTTGGTGGTGTGCACTTCTGGGTGCTGTGGGGCTCGTTTTGGGGAGGCTGCGTTTTTGGTACGTGGCATTCCCTGTTTGATATTATTTTTTTTTTTTTTTTTTACTGAGATTTATAAAAGTTCCTTAACTTATCACATAAAGTATTATTTTCGAGCTTTTGTTTGTCTTGGTATTTCGTTGCAACAAAGTGGAGTGCGAAACAAAACATTTATTACTTGCGCTTTAAGTGGAATTTACATTTTGTAAAAGAGCAAAGACTTGGATAATATGCCTGAATTCGTTTGATACCTTTGTCTGAATAACAGATGCATTTTATAGATGAAAGTTTTACGTTCATTTGAAATGCTAAGTAATATCCAGATTGATCTTTTCTATATTTCAAGCAACATCATTTAGAGTACAACATTTATACGGTAGAGTATCGAACATCTTGTGTAATTTGAATTACTGCATTTCATAACACATTGTTTAATTTTCCATCAACGTAGTTGTGCCTGCTTAGAAAAAACATGATTTTTGTTTTTTTACTCATTGTTTTGTATTTAATGGTATAAAATAGAACATTTGTTTTGAAAATCCTGATGAGAAAGCTTGTACGTAATTTGCTGTATATACTTTTTACAAACTACTTAAGAGCAACACTACTCTGAACCAGTTTAAATACGCAAAAGTGGCAAAATATTTATTTTAACTGTGTTATCGTGTTTCAAATGTATTCAAATTTCATACACAACAAAAACAATATAAAATTGATTTCTTGTAACAGTTTCAATAATTCATCGCAAAGAATGACCACAATGAAATAAAAAAATAGCGTCATTCAAATAAAAATGTTCAACAGGGGAAATCTTTGCGTTTCTAAATCGGTTAAATGTAAGTCTGAAAGCAAATCTACACTGAATAGTATGTCATATGGGCAGTAAAATCATCAAAAACATACTGTAATGTAAAACCACTAAGCAATTTGATTGAAATGAAATTGTCTATGTCATGAATTACAGTTAAACCTGAAATCAGTGATATTCAGAAGGTATAATTATTTTAGACGGATATTTTAATGAAGTTCTCAATACATCTGACACGATAACACGTTCCATGACAAGTCCTGAACATTTCTTAAAGCGTGTTTGATGTAATGAAACATGTTAAATTGAATGATAAAATTATATGGTATAAACTAAATGACAATAAACACCTGTTAAAATTGTTCTTCAAATGTAAGATCCATATGGCTTATATATATATGACTTTTTACATCACTTATTCTGGATAATAAACGTATTTCCAATCCTACGGACATCTTAAACGCAAAAAACTAACTTCTACAAAAAAAAAAAACGTTACACGTCTACTAATGATGATATGCACTACAGCAAATATCTTGATACTATTGCTTTGGAAATTGTTTTAGCTGACTGAGATGCAGATTTATGTGAAGGTAGCTTAATGACAGAATAATGCAAAACTGCTATACATAAAATGAAATGAAATACAAGTTCTGGTCTCTCTGTAGAATCTTATTAAAAAGTTTGGAACAATTTAGAAGACTTGTTAGTTCAAGCTTTAAATGAAAGCCTCTCAAGTGGGCGAATAACACAAAGTCAGAGACAAGGTGTTATTTTTCTAATTTATAAAAATTCTGATCAGGGAAACCTTGAAAATTGGCGCCTTATTTCCCTACTAAATATCGATTATAAAATAGCTGCTAGAGTTTTAGCAAAACGACTTCAAAAAGTATTAATTAAGATAATTGGTTGTGATCAGTAAGGATTCATTCAAAACAGATAAATTGGTTTAAATATTATGCAAATTCAATTGTTATTCGATTATTCAAATATTTTTTTAGACATCAAAGGAGCGAATCTATTTCTAGATTTCAAAAAGGCTTTTGGCACTATAGTAGTAACTTTAGTAATGATAAGGAAAATAAAGATAAAAAAATGTCTGCCGTTGTGCTGTAAAGTTTAAACACGAATACGGCAGTTTCCTGACTGTGTTTTCTCAATAGGTATGTAATATTTTTGGCGGTGAATTTCAGTTTATTAAAAATCGTATAATTTCTGAGATCGTTGAAATTCTAAGGATATTGTTGATTACTGTCAAACTTCATTGTTACAAAGTCCGGTTTTAATGGATTTATATATTCATATTTATTACTTATTAGAAACGACATAGGAAAACTGGATTTAATGATAAACTGTAGCGTAGCTTTTGCGTTTTTGCATTTAATATCAGAATATCTGTCGTAGTTTTAATTTAATAGAACTGGTCTGAATTTCAAGATTGGGATAAGACATAAAATTTCCGATATTTTCACTACTATTAGGCATTATTGACCTTTGGAAAGCCTTCGAGCGTAAAATTTAAAGTCAAAAAGATTTTTTAAAGATGGATTTGTTCTTAATGAAACTGTTTTTATTACATATGTACAGAATGACATGATGCAATTGGGGAAAGGGGGTCGGGCAGTTTTTTTTGTTGATAATGCTCCTTTTGCAACTCCAATTTTTGTTGGCCGCTAAAAAAAAAAATAATAATAATATCAAACAGGGAATGCCAAGTTGTTTCTACTATTTATCTTCTATCTTCTTTGAAGATTAATCTACCAGTGACATACCTGAATATTTTTCCTGAAGGCATTTTTGCACAACTGGATATACACTATGCATAACTCAATCATTTTATCTTTATTCGTGTATGTTGTAATTGCAGTTCCTTAAAATGAAATCATATTTACAGATATCATCAGATGATATCCAGGTTTTTTTTTATGGAATCGAGGCATTTTCACCCGCCGGACGCATTATATAGTCAAGAATAAATAGGTTATTAGGTTGTTAATATAAACAGTCTGATTTTAGTATATTTTAAATGGTGTAAAATCATACCTCAAAGGTTCCGGTTCCATTGTTAGTGTACTTGTCCCACTAAATGATGGTGTTGCTATGGATGTCATGTAAAATACCAGAAAAGGTATTAATGATATAGGCTGTGCAATATTTCTACAAAAATCAACTTCATAACGTTGACATCTTTATAAACACTGGGGATTCACTAACCAAAAGAGTAAAGAAAACGTCTCTCCTGCAACAGTTTAAAATGAAAGTACATATACTAGGTTATATGATTAGCCCATGGTGAAAAATGCAAAACGTTTTGTATTAAACAAAATCGATATGAATCTCGTGCTTTATGATATCTCATATTGCTTTGTTACATTTTGATTTGTAAATTCTTTTGACATACAAATTCAAACTGCGGTCTTAGGTCCTGGATTGTGAAAAAACTCTATACGGTAGACAAGGTAAGTATATTGCAGTTATGAGCTAAAACTGGGTAAATGGTGTTTAACACAATGATCTGTTTTGGTTGTCATTTTTCAAATTACATGTATTGTTTGACTCGTAGGGGCAAGGCTCGTTCAAATGTTTTAAACAAATTATATATAGACAAGGAAACCTACTCAAAAATTGACATTTCGGTCAAAATTACATTTCGGACTTTTTGACCGACCTTGCATAAAACCGTTGCACGGCGAGAAATTTACGGCTGTTATTCGTATCATATTTATAATATGGTCAAATATAAATTGGCATCGTTAGTAAAATGTATTAATTGACGAAAAATACAGTTGCCTTATCTGTTTCTCGTGTTGATGGAGAAAAAATTATTTTATGTGACTAGACCACGAAAATGTCAACTTTTGGAGTAGGTCCCCTTGTCTATCTTATACTTTGTAAAAAAAACGTGTCTATCACCTTTGTTTAAATGTACTGAAAATGATAATAGTTTATTAGGTTCAAGTGCTTTTCATAACTGTTGAAACATCTAGTACATTGCCGTATCTGATAAAAAGTAAATACATGTACGATAGTAACAGGTTGATTTAATCAATGTCTACTTTATTTAGGAATACGTTTTTCGCATTTGGACAGTTAAACAGTGGTAAATCCGTGTTCCATACTTCCAGAAACAACTGTTGACACAAATGTGTAAGCGTAAGGGATAACCTTACCCCAGCACCTTATCCTTGCACTAACTGAAAAAAGGACTAATTAACTTGGAGCGGTACATTTATGGTTTTTTAATACACAGAATAATATGGTTGAAAAATTTATACATAAATCAACAGTACATACAACATGACGAATTGTATTTATTTCATTAGTAGCATATACAAGAGAAAATGCTAATTTTAGTTGCGGTTTTCCGCAAAACATTCAGCAAGAAACTCTTATAAAACATTTCTATATACCAGATAATTTAATAAAATTCTTTAAAGGTCTCTTACCAATGAATTGCCAAACTTACTAACAAACAAAACATAACGGACGCGCTAGCAAACCATGGAGTTAAATTTACAATCACACTTTAAAAACATTCAAGACGTCTCAACACGGCCCACACAACAAATGTACACTTGACAAGGCAAGCTGGCAAGTCAAACTGCAACATCTAACTTTTCACTTGTCCCTGTTCAATATGTGTGAAAATAACTAAGTGATACGACATTCTCTAAGTTAAAGTCATTAATGTTGACCAAAATATGGACATAAGAACTCGTTTTTACGAAATAAGATTTCGTTTTTACGAAATGTATTTCATAATTACGAAATAAAAAAGAGTATCACATGTCACTTCACGGGCACCGTAGAATAGCTTACCAGATAAATATTTTTAAAACCAATCATTATCGTTATCTAAGTGAAAAAAGTCAAATGTTACATACTGAACACAAACTATACTTGTGTCGTTAGTACGTATACTATCTAGTAGTTTTGAAAGATTGCCTTGAGCTTATTAATTGGCCTTTGTTAGCCTGCATTACGGATGATAAGTGAAACTCCCACTTATAGGTTCACACCCTGTCATGTATTGGAATCATCCCGTCAGATGTAAGAATTATTAGCGAAAGCAATGTAGTTAGGGTCGGTGGCTCTACGGAAATGTCAATTAGTGCTTATTATGGTGTGTGTTGTATTTTTGGACTCCCTAAACCATTACAATATGTTTGAGTAAAACGAAATACTACCTGGATCAGATGACAGCTTTATATTTCGTCCACACTTTGTATCAGAAGACTAAACAAACAAAAAAGAGGATATATAAAGCCAGTTGAGCATAAACAGGTACATTTGTATTATCAAAACAAACATTAATGTATGCTTGAAAACATATACTACACAATTATGATTTTGCATTCGTCTACTAGTATATACGTATCAGCGGCAGGATAGTTAATATAAGTCAATACGGCGATTGATCAAATAAAGTGAACGCAGTTATCTAACATACCTTCATTCATTTGTTAGTTAAATCAAGAAGGAAATGAAGCGTTTAAGTTCTTCAATAAACAACTGTGTTACGCGTGGATCGGAAAAAGGCAAGCATAATGCCATAATGCCTATTTTGAATCTTTTGACACCTGCATCACTATAGTTTCGAGTCGAACTGGAATAATCTAAAAAAAAAACGTTAAGTATTTGTCTTTATATTTGAGAATTGGTTATTATGCCATGAACCAATTGTCGAGGTTTTGAGTTCGGGAAACTGCCCTGTGAAGATCGATATGCTTTAACAGTTACTTCCTCATTCATCTATTTTCGAGATATCCCGGGAACATTCGTGTCTTTATAACCGTTGATTTAGATAAAACAACTATCGTTACATATTCCTCAATCTATGAGTTTTAAATGGATGCTAGCAGTGAATTATGCTGACCTTTT